>CATIWR010066743.1:0-15050 GCA_949677035.1 Omphalea diandra | reverse complement strand
AATAATATAGTTTATTGTTTTGGGGTAAGCCCAATTAAAATGTGATCAATGGAGTTATGAGCTTGTGACATCTTTTGTGGGCCGATATGGAAGACGGTTAGTGTAAGCCTATTTTAACATGGACCTGTGATGGGTGAGCCTGTTAAAATTTATTATAAATAGGCTAGGTCCCCTCTCCTGCCTTCATAAAAGAAAACCTTAGTTGCAACGCCTATTGTAACCGTCTTTGAGAAGGTAAAGGAGGAAGACCTAACTTCCGTTTTCAACCATTCTGACAAATTTTCAAGTGGTTTAATTTCAGCGTTGGGAATTATGGATCAAAATAATTTGAGATTCAACGCGGAGACAGGTGCGCGATTTATTTTCATTCAATAATTGATTTGGTGTTTCAAATTTATGTACAAAATCCTAAATTAAATATTTTACATTGTCGGCTTGTTCTCTCTGTGCTTGCTTCTTGGATTTCCTCAACTGGGTTTATCCAAAAAAGCAAACTGTGCTCCACTATAATCCTATGTTTGGGAAGTCTTTTAGAGTGTTTTTTTTATTTTCGTATTTCAATAAAGAAGAAAGGGAAAAACAACCCGTTTAAAATAGAAAAATATTAAAGAAAAAAATATAAATTCATCATAATTCTTTTTAATCATCATACTTTCTCTCTATTTTAGGAAAAAATTAAAAAAAACCTTCTCTATTTTTTTTAATTCTCAAACAATGAGAAATTGGAATCTTTTTTTTATTTCCACTCATATTTGTATTTATCTCTTATTTTACCTCATTCCAAATAGATAATAAGGAATAAACAAACGAAATAAAAATGTTAATTTTTGATGTGGTTAAAAAATCTAATATAAAATAGATCAAAAGAAAAAGTGATCCTTTCTTTTTAAAAATTTAGTGATTTTGAATGAAATTAATCTTTATCTCTTTATTTCCTTTCTTTTTTTCTTTAATTAATCAAATTACTGGATTGATGAATTTGCTGATTGAATGCTCCGTTTGTTTGATTGGCTATTTGACCACACTTCAGATGGCGACTGGCTAGTTTTATTTACTTTTTCTTCACTAGCTTATTTTTCTTTTTCCATTTCAAATTTTCAATTAGAAAAAGTGATTTTACCACCATCTAATCGCTAAGAATAAAATTAGTTTTTTTTTTTTAAAAAAAATCCACATCAATGGCGTGTAATTAACTCATCTTATCAATTGTTCCCAAATAGATTTGAGATTACAATTGAGATGTTTAGAAGGTGAAAACAAGGACTAATGATCAAAATGCGAGGATTTAAGAAACGGGAAATGTAATTAGTCATTGCTATATAGAGAAGTCTTACCTCTATTTCAGTGTATACAGTTAAATTTTATTTATTTTGTGAAAAGTAATTTTTTTTGTAAAAACAGTTTTATAAGAAAATCAATTTTTGTAAAAATAACTTATTTTATAATTATCTAGTTGTGATACTGTATTGAAAAATTATTTTTTAATATTTGAGATACATAAAAATAGTAATTTTTTTCCAATTGTTAAATATATATAGAGACTCGTACATTTTGAAAATTGCTAGTAATTGGTGACAATTAGTGATAGCAGTAATGGTTGACAGTAATTAAGAATAATTAGGTAGACTTTTACTAATAAATGTTTATATGAACTTTCTATAAGTTTTTTTTAAATAAAATAGTCTTCCATTAACAAACATTAATAAGTAGTAACAAACAAATAGATTTGACTGTATTCAATAAATATATACAAAATCTAATTATAAAAATGAGTTTTTTTATGAATTTCATTGATCGTGTTAACGAAATGATTGTATATAGCATATTGGCAGTTGTGATTGACACATCGGTAAAAAACACATTCCACTCGATAACTATATTGAGATACAAATTGATTTTATTATCATTTGAAAAGTTTTTAAATGAGTCTGATCTTTTAAATATTAAACTCAAATTTCTTTTAACTCTATAATTAAAAACAAACAAACTCTCGTAAAGGAAAACAAATAAACTCCTATTAAGAGAGACAAAATAAAAGACATAATATTTCATTAATAAAATTAATAAACAATTAAAAAACAAATATAACATAAGATTCTAAACAGATTTTCAACCAAATAACTTCGTTTTCATCGTTATAAGGCTTTGATTTATCTCTAAATAATGAAATTTTAGCAGTCACAAAATCTTTTTTTATACATCTTTTATTTGTTATATGTCTTTTCAAATTCACTACTAAAAAAACATAAAAGATTTTAATAGCAAAATTTATAAATTCTGAACAATTCATATAAATAATATGAAAATATAATTTAGTTATTTATTATAATTGAAAAAAAGTACAATATGAAAATAGAAAGAAGGGACAGAAAACAAAAAAATGAAATTGACTACTGTTGACGACAAAAAAAGTTGTCAACAATAGTAAAAGGAAAAATTAAAGAAAAGTCTCTATTTATTAAAATTTTCAAAAAATGACTTATCTTTTTAAAAAAATAAGTATTTTTTATAAAAATAATTGAATTTTATTTTTAATTAAAAAATATTTTTCATTTACTAATTTTACATTTTTAAGGAAGACATTTTATGCAAATCAGCCCAGCCTTATTTTATGTATGGAATAAAGTGATCAACCATGTATAAAAAATTATAAGAAATAAATAAATTAATAATAATCTGCTTTTATCATATGAAAGATTTGTAATTAATTATCGACTAGACAAAGGGTGTTTATAGTTGGATTAACTGAATTGTGAGCATTAATATAAATTAGTCGATTGGTTTTATTTTGAAATTTGTTCATACTGAAAATAAAATTAAATGTATACAAATATCAATTCAATTTTCCAAAAAAAATGATCAATTGAATATATATATATATATTCTGTTTATTTAGTTTGCCTGCATTTTATATATAAGAAACAGAAACCAGATAAAAATTGTAAAAATCAAAATTAAAACTATTCAACTGATTAATTAAATTGTTTAAATCAATTTTAGCCTGTTTTTCTGTCGACTTGGTTTCGGTGATTTTGTTCACCCTAGGTGGATGGTCATGGCTGTATATAAATAGAAATTTCAAATATCTGACTCTGACGTACTATTATGGTAAAAGGTACAATGCTGATCCCATTTATTTGGTCTGCTATATATGAGCTCTTACTATACCCCTTTTTATGAAATAGAAATTTATCATAAATGTGACAAAAAAAAAACTGTATATCCTATTAACCATTACAAAATAAAACAAAACAAAAATGAATACAAATCAGTTTTTTCCTTTCTTTTTCTTTTTTTTTTGACATTTTATTTTTTTATCTTTGTTATTTTAACAAAAATAAATTGATTCAACATTTAGAAAAATTGAAAAAAATTAAAAAGTTTTATTTTACATCAAAATTAAATAAGCTATATTTTTATTCTTGAAAAAGAAATATAAATACTCTAAAATTGATATATTAGTTTTGAGTTGTATGTTCATGAATTTTAATACTCATGACTTTTAATACAAAGATTTTTTATTATATATAGATTGATTAGTTAACTCATGCAAATTCATTAATATCTACTTGCAGATTCATCAACTATACATTTATTACAAATGAAATGTAAGTTCATTAGTAATTAAGTTACTTACAAGTTTATTACAAATGAGCTTATTTGTCTATTGATTTGTTATAAATGAGTTATGGATTTATTAGTATTTGTTTATATATGTATAAGTTTATTATAAATAAACTATAGTTTCGTTAATATTTACTTACAGGTTCATTACAAATGAACTTACTTGCAGGTTCATTACAAATGAACTTACTTGCAGATTCATTACAAATTAACTTCAGATTCATTAATATTCACCTACAAACTTATTATAACTTACTACAAGTTCATTACAAATGAATTATAGTTTTTCAGTAATGAACATATATAGATTTATAAATATTATAATAGTATTCACCTTATAAATTAATTATTTTTTTAATTTATGTGAAAATAAAAAAACTATTTTTAAAAATATAATAATAATAATAATAATGTTAATAAAAAAAGAAATGAACAAAAGTATAAATATGTATATTTAAAGTAAAAAAAATGAAAGTTGTTCAGAAAAAAAGCAAACAATAAAAAAAGATATGTACTCCTATAGTTAAAGTATGTCACACGTATTTTGATTTGAATAATGAAGTCCATGATATAATTTGCCCTTAGATAAATGAAGCAGACAGACAAGTTGGGTTTGAGTTGGACTTTTTCAAGTTTCACTACGCGGGCAGCGATGGGCTAACTGTAACATCTTAGGCTGAGATGATGCTTGTCTATTGAACCTAGCTGAAGCCCTTGGTTGCATAATTGGGCTTCTAACTGAAATGAAAGAAGCCGAAAAGCAAAGGTTGCCTCTTCACCGAACAAATTTTAAGACATAAAAATGTTGGCTTGAGCTTGTCAGGACTAAGGAGATACACATGAATCACACTTGCCTATGATTGTCATAAACTCGGGCAGAATTCTTGGTTCTCTGGTGGTGGTCATCTCCATTGTATCTTTCACTTTCTATCTCTTGACTTGTACTGGATTGCGGTATTCCTTTTAGCTCATAAAAATATTACGTTCAAATTATGTTTCTTTAATTTTCTTTTGATGAATTTATGTACTTTGAAATCTCAATTTTGTATCGTTTAACAAAACCCTTGTTTCTTATAGGATGAATTTTATTATTTCTTGCTATCCGAATGCTTTCGGAATAACACCCAGTAATTATTTAGATAAACAGATTAATCTTTAATGGGTTGGCCTTTTTTTTTTGGGTATGTCATGTAAATGATCAAACCTTTATTTGTGATTGTGAACATAGCTCTAAAGCATTGTTCTTTGGTTTTGTTTTAATTTATTTATATAGCTATTTTTTATGATCATTATAGGGCTGGGGGGACTTCCATTTGCAGTTCATATTAGAAGCTCAGTTGCTCACTTTTGAAAAGTTAAATAGCTTCAACCTAACAGAGTTAATGTCTGCTGCAATTTTTAATTCTTCATTAGCGTTGCCTCGTTTATATGCAACTTCAAGGTAAATTCTTATTCAAAAAAGAATTTCTGCGCATTTCTTTTTTTAATCTTAAACATTGTTTTGATAGTTTTGATTGTTCCAGGCGGATTGTTAGAATGTCTGCAATTGAAACCAGAAACCCCAGTACATTGTTCCACTCTATGACAATAAAGCCTCCTTCACATCCTACATACGATTTAAAGGGTGTTATTAAGCTAGCTCTTGCTGAAGATGCTGGTGATCAAGGTTCAGTTCATCTCTTTTCTTAATGCTATTTTTCTTCTTCATCTCCAATTCCCTCACTAACAAAGACAAAGTATTTCCATTCTAGTATAACTTGTTGCATCTCAATGTGCTTAGTATGATATTTGTGGTTTTGACATATAGGTAGAATTAAAATCTCCTAAATGTCGAAACTAATATTCACTGATCATTCTAAGTTTTGTACTTCCTCATATGGAGATGTTTTTTCCTTGCCCTTTCTTTTGGATAGATTTCTATTTTATAACCTCCTCATATAGAGATAGAAGAAAGCAACATTTGTTGTTCGATTGCAGGAGATGTGACTTGTCTTGCAACCATACCATTTGACATGGAAGTGGAAGCCCATTTCTTGGCAAAGGAGGACGGTATCATTGCAGGAATTGCACTGGCAGAAATGATATTTCATGAGGTTGATCCCTCTTTGAAGGTATACATGCACTCCAAGTTTTTGAATTTGTATCATCTCTATGGTTTGCATACTTTATCATTTTTTTATGTATGTCACATTAGGTGGAATGGTCTCGAAAGGATGGAGATTTTGTTCATAAAGGATTGCAATTTGGAAAAGTCTCTGGTAAAGCAATGGGGAAATAAAGCAGCAAAAATCTCTTTGATAGTGTTTGATGAGCTTGTTCAAGAGATATAATCATACTTCTCATTCTTGTATGCAGGAGGAGCACACAATATTGTTGTAGCTGAAAGGGTGGCACTGAATTTTATGCAAAGGATGAGTGGAATAGCAACTCTAACTAAGGTTTTCGTATCTTATTCCCTTGAATTTTGGAATGAAATCATGTACTATGTTGTTATTACCCTAAGGCTTCCTTGTTCACTTTGCAAAACCTGATGCTAAAGGATGCACATCACAAAACTGTAGTTGTCTCTTTCTGTGTGAAATTATGGCTTAGAGATCTGAAAGGACAAAATTGATCAGTATAAATCATGTTATAATAAGAATTTCCCAACTCTTCTTCTTATTGAATCTGTCTCAAACTTTTTGTTCTGATTTGTGAATGAGAAAATAATGTGTCATTTCACCTGCATTTATGTTTAGAATATGGTCATTACATAATATTGGCGTGTCTGTGCAAAATAGCAAGATAAACTTACAATTCTATGAATCCATCAAATTTAATTGGGTTTTTCATGTGGATTTAATTGAATGAAGCCATGGAAGATTTAACAAATTGGGTGAATGTGTTTGTTTGATATTTAAAAATGATTTATATTTGTTCTTGGTTCCTGCAGGCGATGGCAGATGCTGCACATCCCGCATGTATTTTAGAGACTCGTAAAACAGCTCCAGGTCTACGTTTGGTTGATAAGTGGGCGGTACAGATCCCTTCCTCGAGTTTCTGTGTACCAATAGGTTTTCGTTTCAGTTATAGATGAGTTTTTGGTTGACTTGTAGCAATCTCGTGTTACAGGTGCTAATTGGTGGAGGCAGAAATCATAGAATGGGTTTATTTGATATGGTTATGATAAAAGATAATCATATATCAATAGCAGGAGGTATCATAAATGCCATCAAATCTGTAGACCATTATTTAGAGCAAAGGAACCTTCAAATGGAGGTTGAGGTAGTTGTTCAAAATTTCAATGTTTGCTTACAAATTGTGAATTAGTGGGGTAGATTTATTAGCTAGGGGACGTTAATCTCCAAAATCTTACAAAATTCACAATATATCTCATAGCTCAATTTAAATCTCTTTTATTTTTATTTAAAACATTCTGTTTTATACCTATTTATGGCTTGTTATTTTATAATTTAATTCCTAGAATGATATATAATTATCTACTCCCCTTGTGTACTTGTGTTTTTGTGTTTTCCATGCTTCATGTGAGATGCATGTATGGCAGAATTTATGATTGTTATGATCTTTTTTTGCCCTTAAGGTTGAGACCAGGACTCTCGAGGAAGTAAAGGAGGTATTACATTATACATCACAAACAAAAACTTCCTTGACCCGGATAATGTTGGATAATATGGTTGTACCATTACCAAATGGGGATGTTGATGTTTCTATGCTTAAAGATGCAGTGCAATTGATCAGTGGAAGATTTGAGACTGAGGTTGCTCTTACTATCAGCTGTATTTTTAACCACTTACTAAATATTATCTGTTCTCCTTTCCGCTGCTAACTATTGATTTACTTGTTTCATTATATCAGGCATCAGGTAATGTTACTCTTGAAACAGTGCGCACAATTGGACAGACTGGAGTAACCTACATTTCTAGGTAACTTTGCAATTTCATAATCATAATGTCTCTATTCCCTGCATCTGCAGTTTAGATTTTTTTTTTTTTTAAAAAAAGATTTGTATGTTGTACTTCAAATTGGGATTTGTGTACTACACATTTCCATAGAATTGGTGGTTGCAACTTGCAAGAAGTATGAGTTTATATTGTTGTGAAGGTGTATGACTTAAATGTAGGTGGAAATTATTATGTATTAAAATTCTTTAATTTGATTTGCAGTGGTGCGCTCACACATTCTGTAAAAGCACTTGACATCTCTCTCAAAATCGACACAGAGTTGGCTCTTCAAGTTGGAAGGCGTACAAAACGAGCATAATTTTCATCTCATCTTCCTTCATTTATGCAATCAGTCAACACTGGTAAACTCTCAGCTTTGTTCAGAATAAAAACAGAAAGAACAGAGTTCCTACCCTTTTTTGTGTTTGCTAACTAAAATATGTGCTTCTATAGTGATTTAAAGAAGTAATTGTTAGATGATATAGGTCTTTGTTACAGAAGAGTGCTAAAGAGAACATGCCAAGTTTCTTCCATTATGAGCTTAATCTGCACACAGCTCATTTTCCTCACGTTCTTGTTGTAATGCACTTTCTCATTTCGCAATTCATGTAGGCATCCTAGTTACAAGAGAGCATTTTCATATTTGTTTCCTAGGAAAATTGATGTTCATGTGTGGTCACATACCCTGCAGACAGTTCTTCTCCATACATACCAGGATCCAGAAGTGTTAGATTTTGTTTAGAATCGCTGAAGGATTCTTGAAGCAAGTGCATTCCCATGTTTTAGTTTAATTGGATTTTTATTATCCTCAACAACACATGAGTTGACTTTTTTGTCATTAATTTAACTTTCTACGAAGGACTTGAGATTTTAAATAGTGTTTGAAATCATTAATTTTTTTAAACATTAGCACATCTTACCAGCATATTTATTTTTTGTCCTAGTCCAAGCCTGTTCATGTGAAGGCTATGAACAGGATTCATTTGGACAATATTTTCCTAATGTTGTTTTAGGCTTCATTCGTTTTGTAGAAAAGGAATAATTTTTCACATTCAAAATCAACTTCTAATATTTGGAGCACATTATTGGGGAAGAGAGAGGGGGAGCTTTTTCCTCTTTTTTTTTTTTTTTTCTTTTTTTCTTGTTTCTGCATGTGAAACTTGCTCTGATTTCTATAAAATTGAAGGACTTAAGTTTTTTATTTTAGAAAAGACTGGAACCTAAACAAAAATTAGAGTAAATCTTAATAACCTTTTAATAATTTCTGCTTCCCAGCATGGTCAGTGTAACAGTGTGCATCTTCCATTTATGCTATGCCTCATGTTTAAGCTTTAATATGAAAGTGAGGAAATGGGGCCATATGCCCACATCTACATCAATTATTTAACATGAGAAATGGCATGACGCATTCTGTTTATGCCTTTGCTATGAGAGGACAATTCTAGTCAAGATCACTAAATTAGGTCATAAGGTCTCTTTGTGGCCAGAAGAGGGTGCACAGACAATATGGCATGGGATATGGGTTTTGAAAGGATACCATGCTCATGTTCTTGCAGAACTAGTTGTTGGATGGGAATCATTTAATCTCACTTTGATTTGATGTATTTTATTTTTTGGCACCAAATGCTGGACATCTATAAGATTCATTTTTGAGGGATTATCGTATGGGCATGGGACACAGTTTTGCCCCCATGCTTTGTGAGAGAGAGGACAGTACAACTTTTCTTTTGGCTGATGGGAAATTCTACAAGGAGAAGAAGGATTGTTAAATTTTTTACTTCATGTTTTATAAGTAACATACTCAGATCATTGAGCTACTAATTTACTTTTTTCACTGATGCTAGCAGCCAACATTGAACATTATTCCACCTTAATAAATAAAATCAACTTGAATTTTCTTTTTCTTTTTCTTTTTTACCATTTTGTTCTGTCCCCAGTTTATTATTAATTAATCTTATCCCTTCTTTCATCATTCCTAAGTTTCTAGTAATCCCTGACCTAAACTCCTATGTTTTTGAAAGTGGGTGGTGACTGGGCTACCACAATTCAACATTGCCATTTCCAAGCACAAAAGGGTAACTTTCTTAGTCTAAAAAGAAAGTGCTTTACGTCTCCCAGAAGATATTTGTAGCAGCTAAAAGCTGGGATTGCGAGAGTTTGTCAAAGGGATAGACCTATTTTCACTGTGTATTTCATTCAATAAACTTTAAAAAAAAATAAAAATAAAATTTATAGACACTAATATGATGAATATATATCATAAAACTTGTATTTTGAGCATACCTCAATCATCTCCAACCTCATTCTATAAATACCTCACTAGTTACCAACTCGATCATCTCATTATTATTTCTTCATTATCTTACTGAATTCAACTTCTACACTTTCATTTTTCACTACATCAAGCAATCAGATTCTTAGATTATTTATATTTATTTTCTTTCTGGTATTTTCAGTTAGCAAATTTTGTGGTGTTCCGCAGTTTACTTCATCGTAATATCAATAAATTTTTTTTATCTCATCTAATTATATAATTATTAACAGCAAACTTTGCAGATTCTTAAATCTCAAATGTCTTTCTTTGTTTTTTTAAAATCTTTTAAGATTTTAAATTATTGACAGTGGTACTATTGATCATATTTTTCTCAATCAAATTCATCCAATCATTTCAATGTCCTCATCACCTATCAAACCTTCTGATGGTACTACTATATTTATATCAGCAGCAGAACTATAAATTAATTTTAGAGGGGGCTCACTTATTTGAAGATATTAGTGACCAACAACTATAATGAAATGGAAGGAGGAGAAGGAGATGGATTGGGAAGAAGAGCAAAAGAGAAATCTATTTTTCAAAAACATTTTGTAAAGTCTGAAATCTGTGTTTAGTTTTTATGACCAAAGTTATTTTTAGAATGTTTTTCCCTACTTATATATATATATATAATTATGAATTTTAATCATTAGATATATTTTAAAGTGTTTAAGGAAATTATTTAATATTTTGAAGAGAAATGATTTTATGTTTAAAAGATTATTATTTTAATTAAGCTTATGTTAGTTATTATGAATTAATTTAAAGAGTTATATTTAATGAATGTTATATATAAGAAGTTAAATTTAAATGAATACAGGATGAGATTTAATATTTTCAAAATGAATATATATAAAGAAAATATATTTAATAATTAAAGAATTTAAAGATATGAAATTAATTATTTAAATATAAATTTTATTGAAATTTAAGAAAATTATGAAAATTATTTTAATATATGGTTTAAATGATTTTAATGTTAATTACATTATGTGAATTAGCTATGTTAAGTAAATATTTAAGGAATTTATGAAATTAATTTAGTTAATATGAGCATATGATTTAAATAATTTTAATGTTAATTATATTAAATAAATATTTAAGAAATTTAATTAATTTATGTTAAGGATATTAAGTTATTTAACTTTATTTGAGTTATTGATTAAGTTGATTTAATTAAGAATGTTATGTGCATTGATTTAATTTGAAGTATTTAATTATGACAAATAAAGTTATTTATGTGAGAAGAATTTTTATGAATTTTGAGAAATCAAACTACTTATGAAGTGTATTTTATATCATGAGAAACAACTAGTTATGGATAATTTATTATTTGATTTAAGTAAAATTTAATGTTAATTATTTAAGTGAAATATTATATTTATATTTAAGAATTGATTTAATTTAAGTTAACTTATGTATTTTATGAAATTTAATTTAATTATGAATAGATAAATTTAATTTTATATAGTATAGATTTTAATTATGATAATTATTATTATTATTATTTTGGAATAAATGGCGCCGTTTATGCATCTTTTAAAAAAATTAAAAAATTAGGGGAGGGGGCATCTCCCTCTGTTTCCTGCTGCCCTCTCCTTCAACGTTTCATCATTATTCAGCCCACGTCAGTTAGTTTCGCCATTGATTTACGTGTAAAATAGGAACTTGTAAGTTAAATTCTCATATTACTTTACAAGAGGTTGTATATTTTCCAACCTTCGCAGCATAATCTTATTTTTTACGGTAAACTCATCTAAAGCCTTGAATTATTCAGAGACCTTTTTGCACTGATTTTTGTCTTCCAGGATTTATCAACAAACGTGATGATTGAATTGGCCAAAGACCCTGGTGTTCTCTTTTTTCTTTTTTTTTTTTTGAACAGTTTTTTTAATAAATTTAGATTTCAGAAAATGTACTTGAATATTTCAACTAGACGGAGATGTTTTTAGCACTAGCATCATAAATCTAACTCTTATTTTTATTAAAATGAACTAAAAAAAAAGCACATCAAATAACTATATACAAACTATATATATCAAAACCAATGTTTTCTTAGCTAATAAATAAGTAGTATGGCATTTGAGGCTTAGATTATCCTTGACAGGCAAAATTAAATTATTTGATCAAACTGATTTCTTTTATTTCTATTAGTCTTTGTCATACGCATTCAATTGTATACGAACTTCTTTGCAAGTTGGACAATTTTTTACTCCAAGTTGAGAGAATATTAGAGATTAATATCATATGATATCTCACAATCACATTACTCAACCATCATTTCTCTAATTTCAACTTTCCCACTTTCATTTCTTAAATTCTTATCACACCAATCAACAAATATCCCTTTTTCATTTAAGACTACTCGTACATAAAAAAAAAAAAAACTGTATTTTTCTCTTGAGAGGAAAAGAGCTCAAGCTTCAAATTCAGCAGTGCATTTATCACTTTGCTAAACTTAATTAAATCATTTGACCTAACCATGGCACAACATTAACCCAAAAAAAAAAAAAAAAGATTGAAAAAAACAAAGGAGAAAAAGGGAGCAGACTGCAGGTATGAATGCGTTTACTTATCTTTTTTATGAAATAGTAAAAATGGATTAAATTCCTTTGAAAGCAATGCATTAAATTCCTATCAAACCATAACTTCACCGCTCAAGTTTGGTTGGTTTTTAATGCCAATTACTAGCCTATTTTAATTCATACAAAAAAAAATTTTATTTTAATTTATCCATTATTTTAAAATAAATATTATTTTTAAATTTTGCACGTCCTTTATAAAAGAAAGTATTATATTGAGATTTTAGTTATAAAAATTACTTAACATATTTTTGAGTTGTATTTTAAATATCATAAATATATTTTATATTTCAAATGAATCAAATAATATTTAATATAAAAATCTAAATTGGAGTTATATTTTATAAACTTCAAACTATTACATGATTAAGTCAGTTTAAATATTAAATTATTAATATTTGACATTATAATTTTATACATACAGAGATTGTTTGAGTATTTTAATAAATGATAATTCGGTGATCCTTAATTTTTTATATATATATAGTTGAAATTATTTAGTAATTTTTTCAATCATTTGGCCATTAATAGGGGTGAGCAAAAACTAGATAGAACTGAAAAAATCGATTGAATTGACATTATTTGATCGGTTCTTCAGTGAAAATCGGTTTGGTGCGATTTTAGTTTTAAAAAAAATTCAACTTTTGTTATGGTTTGATTTTTCATATAAAAACTAAATAAACTGAAATTATTAATAAGTTTGAATCGAATTAATTTAAAATATGTATAATTTAATTAAATTAAACTGAACTAAATTAAAATTTTATAAACTTACTTCGATTCGTGGATATATAAATTTCATTATATTCATTGGTTTTTGAGGTTTTTTAAAATTTTAATCCTATTCGATTTTAAAGATATAAAATTTGATTTTTTTGATGATAAAAAATCAAATTGAATAAATTAAATGGACCGAACGCTCACTCTTAACTATTTCCTTAAAGGAATAAGAAGGAATTAAAGGAATACTGTATCCAAACGTTTGTGATTAATGTGAATTTTGAATTATAGTACGTAGTCTATAATATGGCCTTGCCTACTGAAACACGAAATATTGAACAATAAGTCTCAGCTAATAAGGAAAGTCGAAAATGTGAAACCATTAAAAGTCACGTCATGCCCACCGTCCACCGCTCCAAAATGGCCAAATTAGTACACAATTCAATGCCTTAATCAGAAAAACATCACAACAAATTGTTGATTTAGTCATTAATTTGATGCCAACAAAATGTTCTTTTAATCGAATGGAAATTTTTACGTTGAACCTCATGTATCTGGCCCAGCAGTCTTAAAAATGTCATGCATCTGACCTCTGGATTTTATGGATGATTTAAAAATCGAACCAAATTGATGGATTGAATCAATATCTAGTTGGATATGGCCTATATAGATTTTCTGCATTATTTTTTTATTTTAATTATTATACTCATAAATATATTTTTAATATTTTTTCAGAAATTTTAATGCTGTTTTAGCAATATTTTTTTTGAATTTTATTTGTTATGGAATTAATTGAACTAGACCGATCGGATTAGCTGAATTGCAAACTAGTCAGACGACCAAATCAATAATCGATTAGATTTTAAAAATATTAAATTTTATTATTTTGGTATCTATTAATGTCAACCTATATGAAACTAAAAAAGAAAAATGTAGTTCGTATGATCATAGCATATGGATGCTTAAACCTACAGTTTTTGCTATTAAATTATTAATTAAATTATTGCATTTTTTTGGTACATATTTAGCTTAATCAAATGTCACACAATAACTTTGTTCTTAATGAAAATTATTACTTTCTTCACATAAAATGTGGATCTCATTATATAATAATCATTTGATTACATGTGGGAGTGAAGGAATACAATATTAATTACCTAGCCAATTTTATTTTAGGGTTACTTTGTTTTTAGCCTTTGATAAAGTTTTGCTAAGATAAATAAAAATAATAATACTTAAAAGGAAATTTCGAAATTTTTTTTGAACGGGACAATCATTTAATATGAAATTTAAAACTCCTATCATTTTATATATATAAAAAAATACTTATAATATATGAATTGATAAAAATTAAAATTACATTCTATTATAATATATGAATTGATAAAAATTAAAATTACATTCTATCACTGAACTATTGATCGAGTCTGTCGCTCTCATATAAACTAAACAAAATTCTTGAACAAGGTCATTGTATCTCAATCAAAGGCATTAGAGACGAGTCTTTATCAGCTTTCAAGACATGCAAAGCGTACATGTTGTGAAAGGCACATTTCATTTTTTTATTCCCATAGAATAGAAGCGTGCGGTTGGGACAAATAATGTAATGGGAATTATGGAGTATTAATTGATCTCAGCTTCTTTCATATGATTTCATTAAAAGCTTGGATGAGGTGCCTTAATTATCAAACATCCTTATCCTTCAGTGAAATCCATGGGAGAGCTATTATTGTGCAATGTTTATGGATGGTAGATATGTAGCTTGTAAAAGTAAAACCCAACTTATAAAAGAGACTTCTTAAGCAATTAGTGAAAAGCCGATAGAGGTTTCCATTAAGAAATTAATATCCCTTTTTCTTCTTCTTCTTC
>CATIWR010066734.1:0-31495 GCA_949677035.1 Omphalea diandra | reverse complement strand
TCTCCCATATGTTGCCTAGTCTCATTATATTTGCCATAATATTCACCCCTTCGATCAGACCTCACAATTTTAATGACTTTTCCTAATTGTTTCTCAACCTCAATTTTGAAAAATTTGAACATCTCAATGACATCTAATTTCTCCTCTATCAAGTATAAATAGTCATAACATGAAAAATCATCAATAAAGGTCATAAAATATTTATTGACACAAATAGTAGGTGAATAAGGTCCACTAATATTAGTATGGATAATCTCCAAAAGATTTAAACTTCTATTAGCACATTTCTCTTTATTCTTAGTCAATTTACCCCTTATACAATCCACACAAACATCTAAATCCTCAAAATCAAGAGAAGGAAGAATGTCATCCTACATTGGTCTTCCAATTCTTTCTCTAGATATATAACTTAAACGTTTGTGCCACAATGAAAAAGATTTTTCTCTAACTGAGGATCATTTGGCCACAACATAAGCTTCATAAGAAGGATCGCAATCACTAGCATCATCCAAACACAATCTATATAAATTATCGAACAAAACACATTCACCGATCAATTTGGAATCTAAAAACATATTGGCTCTTCAATTACCAATAGTAAAATGATATCCAATTTTATCCAAAATAGAAATAGAAACCAAATTTCTCCTCAAAGATGGAACATAAAAGGTGTTCTCTAAAATTAGACAAAATTCAGATTCCAATATTAAGTTGATATACAATCTTATCTAAAATAGAAACATAAATCAAGTTCAAGACCCCTAAGTTTGGTTTGGAGGTAAACCATATTCAGAATGTAATCCTTTACACTTCCACTGTGGTTATATCTCATACTGGTCAACTGGTCACAGCTTCAGTCTTATTGGATACAAAATATCTATTTTCTACAGTAATAATAAAGACTTTGGCAGTAACATCAGTGGGCAAACTACTCCTAAAATATTCAAAAATAGTTTTTCTAATAGCCATAAGACTATTACGATTAGATCTCTCTCACTTTACATGTAATTCATCTTTCCTCAATATTACTCTCACAAGTGGGTTTAACAGGCTCATCATCATAAAAAAATATATTTTATCTCACTCATTCCTAAAACAAACTGAATGTCCTATTTTCACCTCTTAAAGTTTGTGCTAGTTAAAAGTTCAACAGTTGAGTACTATTATTGAAACTAAAGGAGACTAATTGCACAAAACAAGAGCATGTATTAGAATTAGGCTATATACAAAAAACAAATTTATAATTTATTCAATCTAGAAAATTTTGGCATCACTATATATTCCCCTTTGGGCAGAACATGCACATGCAGTAGAATTTCTAGTTATGAATCTCACAATCAAGTTCACACCAGTTTCGAGAAATCTATCCCCTTTGGGCAGACAGACTCTCTAGACTAATGCAACTCTAAGCACAAATAACTTCATCTCAACAAGTCCTCCCAAAATCAATGCATCTAATAACCCCATTTGGGCAGGTTATTATATACATTAATTTGGAATTTTCTTTTCATTTCAACAAGCTCTCCCAAAATCAATGCATCTAATAACCTCATTCGGACAGGTTATTAAATACATTGATTTGGAATTATCTCTTCGCAAAAATTAAAAACAACTCTATGAATTTCAACGGATGTCCCATTTTAGCGGTAACTCTCATATCAACCCATAAAACTATTTTTAATTAGAGATTTATAATAGCACAATTAAAATACATACTGAACACAAATATATATTTTAAAAAATACATAAGGTATCAAACACAATATACCTTAATTTTAAACACATAATTATTTTCTCATATATGTGCAAAAATAAATATTTATTATTTATTTATTCAATTTTATTACAAAATTAATATCACTAAATAATAAACTGACAATTAACTTATATATATTTAAATCATGTAAATGTATATACATACATATTAATAATTATTAAAATAAAAATAAAGAATGTCATTATGCACATGAATATAAGTTATTAATATAAATATTAGTCTGCATAAGATAGTGACAAGGATTCTGCTTAGCTCGGTTGGCTAAGTTAGGTGTACGAATGGATGCGGTCGTGGGTTCGAGACCCACAGCACGCATCCTTACCCTTCCTTTTTTTTTTTTTGTTTCGCAGAATCACAGAAAATGGATCATCGGCAAGAACATGATGTCGATCTTTTATCGTAGTTTATGTCTGTGCAATTTCAATCATCGTCAATAAACAAAAAAAAAACAAACAATCACAAACAACAAACTAACACAAAACACCTCGTTTCTTTCTCTCCCTGGGAAAGCCGATATCTCCATTCTTTTCTCATCACAGAAGCCGATCTTTATCGACAAACCCAAAACATCAATCAAATTGATGACCAAATCAATCAACCAAATCAATGCAAACAACACAAAATAATCATCAAAGACAACCAACACAAACAAATAACCATTCAACTTCAATCCATCAATCAGGTTTCTTGTTTTGGGTATGGGTTTCAACCTTTAATTTGTTTCAATTGGTCCTTTTACGGTTTGCCCCACTTGTTGATGGAGGGCCCATCAATAGTTTGCTGTGGTGCCCACTAGGAGGAGGAAATCGTGGCCTTGTTGCCTTTAATGTTGAGACCTCTAGCTCTAGCGCCATGTTACTTGTTACCTTTGCTATTCCAATGCTTGTTGATTTTTCACCGTCCTTATTGCTTTCCAGATCATGCTCGGCGAAATCTTCACTGTCTGATTTATCCGATCTAATGCCTTATCACGTTGTCGGTTTAAAGGTGGTTACAGATCTGGCAAGGTGAGTTCCCAGTTGATCGGAACGTCATCAGATCTGCAACGACTAAAATGAGGAATAGAGCAAAAAAAAAAAAGTGATGATGATGAGGGGAAGGGTTTGGGACGTTTGTAGTGAGGTCGACGGTGGTAAAACAAGGGAAGCTTTTATGTTTGTTGTGTTATGCTTGAATGCGAGAGGAAAAGAAAGAAAGAAGGAAAAAAATTTAGGCAAAAAAAAAAAGAATGGTTTTGGCCAACACGGATCAAACCCGCGACCTCTCATGCGAGTAGCACGAAACATCAACCATCTGAGCTAATGAAAAAGCTCGTGATGGTAGCAACAAAATAAATATATCAAAAGGCGATGCAGAAACGCCTGGGTGCCTCCATCAATCATCAAATTTTTTTGTTATTATTAACAATACAAAATATCTAGGGTTCTAAATCATGTACAATCTAGGCTCTGATACCACATGAAAGAATTTATTCAGGATCTAGTACATGAATTTAGAATACCATTCATGATTAAGCGGAAATAAAATTGCGTACCTGTCTGCGCAGTAAATCTGAAAGCGGAAACAAATTGCATACCTCTCTACGCATTGAATCCCAAATTATTTTACGCTGTTATTCTGAATACTGAAAATTGAACACTCAGATAATAGGTCAGAAGAGTTGAAAAAGAGAGCTAAGTCTTCCTCTCTTTGACCTTCTCACAAGACGGCTACGATAGGTGTAGCAACTAGGGTTGTCAAATATTATAAAGGTAGGAGAGGGGACCTAGCCTATTTATAATAAATTTTAACATGTCCACCCATCACAGTCCATGTTAAAATAGGCCTACACTGATCGTCTTCCATATCGGCCCACAAAAGATGTTACAAGTCCATAACTCAATTGATCACATTTTAATTAGGCTTACCCTAAATCAATAAACTATATTATTCAGTCTGTTTTATAAATATTAAAATAGACTCATAATTAATATTAGACCACATAAAAAATTCCAATAGTATTTTGTTTCAATCAAACAATTCGAAGAAGTCTACACCCATCATTCTATAAAACCTATATTTTACTGTTTATTGTTATTGTTTTGTATTTATTATTTGCACATTCATTACTTATTTTTATTTTGTGATGATTTATATTATAAATGGGTCATAAAAATATAGAAGAGAATACTTTTTTTTAAGTTGCAATGCATGCATCATATATCAATAACGATAGTCGTTTGCTTCATTATATATTGGTTTGGATTGGCGTGAACCTGTGATGTGCAATTAGAAGAAAAAATTGTAAGGTGTAGATTATTAAATAAGATTGCAACTCATGATCAGGGTCAAAATATGATAAGAATGGAGACAATTACAAAAGCTGGAGAGCCTGGAGAACCTATATGCAATGGTGTCCAAAACTACAAAGTCAATCCACTTGTTGTGGGTAACGATGAGATTGGAGCTTTTAAAAGGTTAGCTTACTTATATCATGAAACTAGCTGCTTGGTGGTTAAGTGCTGATCTTATAGTATAAGAGGTTAGTGTTCAAATATTTAGTTAGTGTAATGAAAAAGGAGGCTAGTTTGCTTGTTTTTTCTTATAATCCATTTCAATAATTTAATTGTAGCATTGAATGTTGAGACAGGACTTTCTAGGAAGTGTTACCAACTATTACTTGAATAATGCCAAGTGTCCTGTTGTTGTCGTGAAGAAACCATAATGAAAGTTAGTGTTATTAACGCCTTTCAAACATGGAATTTTTATGGTGCTCTTTTAAAAAAAATAAAATAAAATTGTTTGATATGTATTGTGAATTCTATACTCCTTTTGTTTCACAATATTAGACTTTGTAGAAAGATGTATATATATTAAGAAACAATTAAATAGTTTTTATATTAATTGAGATGAACAAATATACTCTACATATTAAGAAGCTATTAAATAATTTTAATATTAATGATGAAGTAAAATTGAAAAAAATTTAATACATGATGCATAAAAATCATAAATTAATAGATAATGTAAAATAATTTTTTTAAAATGTCTATTATTGTAAAACAAAGAAAGTCCTACAGGCTCATACTAAATTATACTTTTTTGTTTCAAAATAATTATTTTTTTAAAGTTATGTACTTAGATTAAGAAAACGATTAATTAGAAATAATTTCAATCAATATGGATAAATATACCCTTAAATGTCTCCAACTAAAACTATATAACTAACACTAATAAGTAAATAACTAATTAAAAGAGAAAAAGAGTTGATGATGTGGATAAATTTGGAAAAAAATTAATTAATCGGACATTAATATTCGAGAATAACAATTATATTGAAACAAAAATTTCTTTTTTAACAAGGCAATTTTTTTGAAACGGAGCGAGTATGTAACAACTATAACAATAAGTACAAGGAATACTCGCTTATGGATGGCATTTGCAAATGGCTTTGGAGTTAGTTGCTTAGGAAAGATCATTAATACAAAAGCCTCTCAGTTATGAGGAATCAACTTTCAAGAAGAATGTTAAAAAAGATGGAAAAATTATAAATTTAGTGTTTGGACTTTTTAATATTTTTTATTTTAGTGTCTAGATACTTTTTTTTTTAATCAAGTGTTTGAATGGGGTTAAATCATTTTCAATGTGATTTTTTTTCTCTAATCCGTAACTGTCTGAGTCTTTAATAAACAAAGTAGGATATATTTCATTGCTACATAGGATGAGCGTCATCATTTGAAGATGAGAAAGAAAAAAATAAAATAAAATATGCGCTTAATGTTGTTCTTTCTTACCTCTAGACAGTGACATATCACCCTAAGTGACAACAAAATGGGTTTCAATTTGCTTTGTATTGTTATTTCTTATCTCCAAATGATGATGTGTCATCATATGTAATTTCATTTTGCTTGCTAAGGACTCAAGCAACTACTGATTGGAGAACAACACCACATTGAAAATAATTTTACTTGTTTAGACACTTAATTGAAAAAAATATATATACAGACACCAAAATAGAAAAAATTTTAAAGTTTAAACACCAAAATTTATAATTATCCCAAAAAAAAAATCAACGGCTTGACCTTTTTTTAAAATTTTTTTGGCTGAGAAGAAAGGCTTTAGAGCTCAAACTATGTGTTATAGGAATTGATGTCCCACTTATTGGTGAATTGTTATAGAGTAATGGCGGCACTTCTATACGATACAACTAAGCCAAGAAACGTGGAGGAAATAATTTTGAAAGTCGCCTTTTAAAAATTTTTATTAGACTGAAATTAAAAAGAATAAGGTCAAGAGAATGAAAATGAAGAATTAGCTTTGATGCACTTTTTTTTATGTATTTAAAGAGTCAAATACGACTGTTCGAGACAGTTAACAGTTAATATTGGTAGTTTATAACATTTGAAATTCAAACATATCTCCCTGAAAAATTGCCAAAAACAACCGTCTCCAACATTATTTTTTAGTCAAAAAATTAAAACTAAAATTAAATATACACATTCATTTTTTATAGGCGCATATGCCAAGTGCCATTATTAGATCAATTATATATTTGTATATATAATTGTTTTATTTAAATTAATCTTGAACTAAATTTGGGATCAATTTGGTTTTCCTCCACTTTTTTCTCTATCTTCCAATTTAGTTTGAAAGGTTAAGTCCAATTTATATAGTGCAACACCAAATTATTCTTTTCCAATGTGAAATTGCTACTCTTTAATATATATATATATATATATATATATATATATATATATATATATATGTATATATTAATTAGAAATTTTGGATCTAAATGAGTATATTTTACCTAATTTTTTTTATATATAATCAAATATCTGAATTAAATAAAACTAGATTGAAATTTAAAGTATCCAAAATAAAATTAGATTGAAATATATAAGTATCAAACCGAAACCAAATTAAAATTTATAAATACTAATTTTAGTTCTGAATATTTTTAAATAATCAGTTAATATTAGCACTGTTGACTTATTTTGTTGATTTGTAACTGAAGCTTTAATTTTAAGTTAGTTAGGGCCACCGGTATAATTTGTTTTCTCCATTCAATATTGTTTAGAGCTATATTTTCATAAAGTTGTAGTATATATTTATTTTTTTTTATTTGTCTACAAGCGATGATATTGAAGCATTTGATAGTGAACAACACTATAATATCTTATATTATTGTATTATGATCCATAATTAATATAATTTTCAAAATTTAGATAGTACTTTTTTTAATATACATGTTGTAATCATTTATCAATTTAGTTAATTTTATTTTTTATAAAATTATCACAAATAATCAATAAATTATATATATAATTCAAAATTTTAAACATCGGCACATTCATACCGTACACCTCATATAGAATTCATTCCATTTAACCTAAATTAAGTTTTAAGGTAATATTTGGTAAGATATAATAAGAAGTAATAGAATGTAATCAAATACAAACTCAATGAACTGTTAAATTAAAAATTTTTTTGATTACCTTGCATTTCGTTTCATTACATCGTACCAAACATGACCTAAATGGTTATCCTGTTCTATGAGGTCCCAAAAAAAAAAAAAGATCAAATCTCCAAAATTCCCTGACGATGGAGCTATCCTGTTTGCAGGTGTGGATTACGAACAAACTTTCTCCAACTATTGTCTCTCACAGTAATTATAATTGAACATACAACTTTAGAAGAGAACAGTGCGGGTAATGCTAGAACAATACTAGATTTTGCAAGCAATGCCATGAAGTTTGTGATATACCGAATAGTAACATACCAATAATCAAGGTAAATAGTTCTGTTTAGAAAGCTTCAGACATACTGTACCTAAACCTCAAATATTAATCAGAACCAGATTTAGGATCATTGAAAAATACGATTGAGAGTAGCCGCCAATCGGACTCCACCTTGAGCTAACCGCAAAAACACTATTGGTTTTCGGGACAGGAAATAATCATCTGCAAATAGGTGTTGTTTAACTATTTCTGAAAGATCAAATGACAAACAAACATGAATCAGTTAACTAAAGATGTAAGGATATCTTCTCATTTACCTTCTAATACTGATCCTTCAGATACACCTTTATATGCCCAATCACAAGCTGCTTTGATACCTTCAGATGCATAACTGCGAAAAGAACATAATTTTGTTGAAAACTAACGCGTAAACTCTAAGTAATAATTATTAACTGAAGCTGTTAACCATACATGTCTGGGCAGGTTGGCTTGTTACGACTGCAGGTCTCCCATCTCTGAACTAAATCTGCCCATTCTGTCTGTTGTTCATAATTTGCCAAGTTCAGGATAGATGAATGAAAAAAATGTCACATAAATAAAGGGGTATCATGGAATTAAGCCTAATTCATTTGATTAGTGGCATACTGAGATATTCCGCTGAATTGCATCAATCAAGTCATCCACATTTGAGTTGTAGGACCTTTCCTCAGCTGTCTCAATTATATTGTTATCCCAAACCTGTACATGCATTGGCATAATTAGTGCATGTAGGTTTTGGGTTTAAGGTCTTTATGAATTTGGTTTGGCAATTGAACTCACATGGTGAAGGACTTGTTTCCTGGTGTACCAATGGACATCAATGGTATTGCCTCCCTTGTCTGAAGCAAAACCCACATGCAGAGGCTACATTATGGGAGATTAGTATCATTTACTGACGCGGAAATATAGTACTTGTGTTGTTTATGAAGTGTCTTAATTACCTGATGGATGTCTCCCATGAAATGAGAAAGGAAAAGAAGTGCTTCTGTGAGATTATCTGATATTTACTCAAGGCATCAATTGTATTTTGTTAGTCAAATCAGTACATATTTTGCTTAAACAGAGATTAAAAATGCGTTTTGATCTAATTACATTCAGCCTGAGGAGACGAGGCGCTATTGTAGGTAAGAAGTTGGGAAGTATAATTGTTAATTGCTCCAGCAACACATCTGTCCTTTTCTCCAGTTGCATCCTGGCAATCCCCTGTGAACGCGAAAAAGGACTATTTTTCTACATGCAATTATCATAGGATAAAAATTGCGATGAAGGAATTAAAAATTAGGTGAGACGCTATTAGGTTAATAGCTCAATGGTCAAAACTCAACTAGCTCATAGTACAGCAAAGGTCATATATTCAAACTCTGACAGTCCTTTCCTCTTAAATTTCTTATTCACCCGAAAAAGTAAATGATGTAAGAGAGGAGATAAAACTTACTGCTGTATTGGTAGGTGCAGTCTGGGGTGTTAATATAATGAAGGGGAGATGACCAGTGGTAACGAAATTTGACATGATCTGCCCATGAGCACAGGCTTCCCAAGTCATTTTCTGCATAATCTGGTAAGAACTGCTTGACAGCATCGTCTGCAGCTTCACTTAACCGAGACTGTCAAAAGGAGAAAACACAAAACCCATAAGTTATGGTTTAATGATACTTAGTCAGTAGCAAATTCTTTTTTTCTTTTTAAAGGACCATAAAACATAGATCTACATAAAGCGCACAAAATGCTTCATAGTAAAAGTGAGAGGCTCAAGGACCTGAGCAATTTTGCAAACGATGAGGTGCCCATCAGTTCCCCATCCATGAATTAGAGGAAGAAGAAATGCAAGTGAGAATATAACTAATGCTGTAATCCGGACTTTGGAACAGCAGTATCCCATTTTCATTCTAAACGAAACAAAAATAGATTGGCAGTGCTGTGTATATAATATATCTAACCATGAAATAGCGCTAAAAAGGCAATTTAGTTGTATGATAAAGATTTAGGCGTTGGAGAATGAATTTGGTGTGAACGTGAGTGCTTCAGTGCATGATAAAGAAACCAAACCTATTACATGTTACTGACATTTTTGGACATTTGTTAGGCTGTATGGCTGCGTGCTTGTAAAGGAAAGAAACCTTAAAAAGGGATAGAAATTGAAGGCTTGGGTTGGATGGCTGTGGAATTGTGATTGAAAATTTGGAATCCTATTGGACGCTTGAGATGAAGAATATACCCATGGAATATAAAGAGATTCTGTACGTACGCCCAACCCAATTATGGAAGTAGAATAGTGTAAAATCTCTGGATTTAGTTTGGCAATGCCATATGTGATGTAATTCCTGATATTATTTCTAGTTATTCACTGTCGCCTGGGCTGTAATTAAATCAAGTCCAGCAGAATTTTAACTACCTCAGACTCCGGTGCTGGGATGACTTCAAGATAATGTAATATCTTTATACATGGTTATCCAAAGAAGTGAATAATTTATAATTTATATCTAATGTGAAAAGTTTTATATTTTTTTTTATTTCAATATACAATTCTATATAGTTACATAATAGAATGAATAATTCACATATAATATGAAAAAATTTATATATTTTTCACCCCAATATGTAATTCGTACTCAATATATAATTTTTAATATAAAAGTTATATGTAAATATTGATAAAGTTACATAATTTAAGCATTGTAATTAAAGTGCCTTAAAAGCACTGTAAATATCACTCTCAAACTCTTATTTATAAACAAATTACGCTGAGTTTAGTATTTGAAGTTTATTTATAAGATATAAATGAATCAACCGAATCGAGTCTAGTTTTTTAATTTTCAAGTCCGTTTAGTTATTATATAATCAAACTCGACCTAGATATGAGTTTTTATGTTCTATGTTCAAGTTTGAATTAAGTCGTTTTTATATTCTATGTTCAAGTTTGACTTTGGTCAAGATCAAGGTTGAACGGCTTGTATCGAGCTCAAATTTTTTTAATCAAACACACCTATTAATCAATTTATTTATTTATAAAAAATTACATAATTATAATATTATTGAAAAAGAAATTAATGGTTTAACCATCATGACATGAAATAATTAAATTTTTACTTTATACTTTTTTTACTATGTATCTACTCTTTATCAAGTTATTATTTTTTAAAAAAATTGATTATATTTGCTTATTAATTTCTTTTTTTCTATTCCTCTCAAAAAATTTATTAAATAACGAGCATAAATAAACTTTTAAATGAGTATAATAAATAAGCTTGTTCATAAATAAATGAGTTGAGCATATATGTGTTCAAAGTTGACTCATTTACTTATAATTTTTTCTAATTTGTAAGTTAAACATAATAAACAAAATTATTGAGTTTGTTCACGAAAGCATTGATTTGCTTACACCCTAATAACTCATGAATTTAAATGAGTTTAATCAAATTAAATTTTCTAATAAATTTAAATTATAAATAAAATTATCATTAGTTTTTTCACAAAATGAAAATTTTATTTTAAAATTTTGATATAGTAATTAATATTTGCAAGAAAGTTATATATATATATATATATATATATATATATATAGGATTTGGTATGAACACAGGATCCACAGCTTTGAATGACCTAGCTAGTTTTGATTATGCACAGATGAATTCAAATCCGGCCCAAGATTTAATCAAGACTTATTGGAGATGACATGGTGCACCTTTTTTTATTTTTTAAAGACATTATAAGTCCTACTTTTGTTAGAAAGATAATTTCAATACATACTAATTTACTTTTTATGCATATTTATTTTTTTACGCTATTTTTATTTTTTATACATTTTTACGGGATTGCATTGATTACTTTATTGCATTGCTCTTGTTTCTCTCATTATTACGATACCAAAATTTTCGGTGCATTTTTGTTTTTGTTTGTCCATTACGTTTCGTTATATTTTCTCTTCTTTTCTTTATTTTTGTTTATTTCACTCACTTTCTCTCTCTAAAAAAATTAAAAGATGAAGAAAAAGAAAAAGGTGAAGACGAGATACATGTGATATTTTGTTTTTGTTTTCTAAAATCTAATAGTTGTTTTTGTTGTTTATAATAAAAAAAAATATGAATTTGCATATATTGTAGATGAAAAATAGTTAATAAGTAAATTTTTGAAACTAAAAATTAATCATAAAGAGAGAAAAAAAATCGTGTTTGTTAGAAGTTGAAGAGTATGTTTATATTCTAATTATTATTTTTCTTTTCTTTTTGTTTATCGATAGTTGCATCAACAAAAAATAAATGTAAAGTAAATATTTTTTTGCAAACTTTTTTTTGTATTTAATTTTTAACAATTTTAAATCAGTAATAAGCTATTTGTAACGTAATAATAAACCAAAATAAATCAGTAATAAACCAGTTGTAAATATTTTATTGTGTTTACTGTGTGACAAAGAAGAAGATGAAAGCGAGATGCATGTGAGATTTTATTTTTATTTTCTAATATCTGATAGTTGTTTTTGTTGTTTATAATAAAAAAAATCATGAGTTTATACACATTTTAGATGAAAAATAGTTAACAAATAAATTTTTTGAGCTAAAAATCAATTATAAAAACAAATGTAATTGTGTTTGTTAAAGGTTAAAGATGATGTCAATAATCTAATTGTTCTTCTTTTTTCTGATTGTTTATCGATAGTTACATCAATAAAAAAAATAAACACAAAATAAATATTTTTATACAAATTATTTTATGTATTTAATTTTCAACAATTTTAAATCAGTAATAAACTTTTGTAACAGAGTAATAAATCAAAATAAATCAGTAATAAACCTTTTATAAATATTTTACTATGTAAAGAAAACTAAACGCAAACAATGTCTTTGTATTCTTTTTTTTATTTATCGATGGTTGCCTCAATAAAAAATAAATATGAAATAAACATTTTTCAACAAACTGTTTTCTGTATTTTTTTTAACAATTTTAAATCAGTAATAAGTTATTTATAACCCACTAATAAACTAAAATAAATTTGTAATAAATCATTTATAAATATTTTACTATGCAAGAAAAACAAAATGCAAACATTGTCTTCAAGATAAACAAAAAACAAACAATTTGTAAATCAGTAATAAACAAAAAAAATAAATAAGAAAAAAGCATTTGTAAACATTTTAGTGTGTAAAAATAACTAAATGCAAACATCATCTTTAACCTTTAGTAACTCAATTTCTCTCTTTTTTATGACTGGTTTTAAGTTTAAATATATTTATTTTTAACTATTTTTCATTCACAATATATCAAAACTCATGATTTTTTATTCTAAATAATAAAACAAGCATTCAAAATTATATTAAATCTATTTTTAAAGTGACAAACATATATAATGAAGAATTTTCACTCTTTAAAATAGATTTTGCAAGTTTGTAATTGCCTACGAAGAAAAATATATTTTATTGATTTTGATTAATCAATGGCTTTCAAATGTAGTTCAAAGAAAATTTTTGTTTGGATGAAGAAATAAGAAAGAGATGAAACTATGAGGTCAAGTTTTGAACAATGTTTTATGGTTTGATATGTCAACAAGTTGATAATGAATATGTGCGAAGATTTTTACAACTAGAAAAATAATTTGTTTCCTTTTTCATTACAGATTTGTTAGGGAATGATTTGTTGAATTTAGATTGTTAAAGTAAAAAGTTTTTTGTTGTTGATTTTTCCACTTCAGTTGTAAAAGAATTTTGATGAACGAAGTTTATTACTGAGGGAGATTAAAGCATATTTTTGTGATAATTAGCTGTAAATCAATTTTTAAAAAATTATAAATGCTGGAGGTAAATTTATTATTAGAATTTCATTCTTTGGTATTTTTGTCCTTATCCCAAAAAAAAAAAATCTTATTGATTGCTACATTTCAAAGTGTTAGGTATAAAGTTTTAGGGCTTGTGTTCCATGTGGAAAATGCTCATCTTTCTCCTATGCATCGTTACTATTAATGTGTTATCTAACAAAACAAATAAGGCTGAAATTCCAAAGTCCAACTAAACTTACCTATTATTTTATTGATTTTGATCAATCAATAACTTTCAAATATAGCTCTAAGAAGATTTTTGTTTGGGTGAAGAAACAAGAAAAAAGCGAAGCTAGAAGGATAAGTTTTGAACTGTGTTTTATAGTTTGATATATCAATGAGTTAATAATGAAGATGTGTTAAGATTTTTGTAACTGAAAATATAATTTATTTTTGTTTTCATTGCATATCTGTTAGAAAATGATTTGGTAAATCGAGATTGTTAAAATACGAAGTTTTTTGTTGTCAATTTTTTTCACTTCAGTTATGAAAGGATTTTGATGAATAAAGTTTATTACAAAGGGAGATTAGAATGTATTTTTGTGATAATTAGCTGCAAATCCATTTTTTTCGTAAATTATAAATACTGAAGGTAAATTTGTTATTAGAATTTCATTTTTAGGTATTTTTGTCCCTATCCCAAAAAAAAATCTTATTTATTGCTACATTTCAAAATGTTAGGTATAAAGTCCCAGGCCATGTGTTTCATGCGAAAAACACTTCTTTCATCTTTCTCCTATGCATGCTTGTGATTAATGTGTTATCTAACAAAAACAAATAAGGCTGAAATTTCAAAGTCCAACTAAACTTATCGACTATTTTATTAATTTTGATCAATTAATAGCTTTCAAATGCAGCTCAAAAAAATTTTTGTTTGGATGAAGAAACAAAAAAAAAAGACGAAGCTAGAAGGATAAATTTCTAACTGTACTTAATGGTTTGATATATCAATGAGTTGATAATGAAGATGCACGAAGATTTATGCAACTAAAAATATAATTTGTTTCTTTTTTCATTGTAGATCTGTTAGAAAATGATTTGTTGAATCGAGATTATTAAAGTACTAAACTTTTTGTTGCTGATTTTTTCACTTCAGTTATGAAGGGATTTTGATTGATGAAGTTTATTATGGAGGGAGATTAGAGTATATTTTTGTGATAATTAGCTGCAAATCCTGTTTTTTTTTTTTTTTTGGAAATTGTAAATGCTAAAAGAAAATTTGTCATTAGAATTTCATTTTTATGTATTTCTCTCCTTATCCCAAGAAAAAAAATCTTATCGATTGCTACATTTCAAAATGTTAGGTATAAAGTCTCGGGCCTTGTGTTCCATGTGAAAAAACGCTTCTTTCATCTTTCTCCTATGCATCCTTGCGATTAATGTGTTATCTAACAAAACAAATAAGCCCTAAATTTCAAGGTCCAACCAAACTTACCCATTAATACACATTTACTATTTTATATTCAGGTGTAGTTTTTTTTTTTTTTTTTTTGGTTTCTCTCTTGGCAACAATATTACCATTGAAATAAAAACGCTAAGAGAAAAAAAATAATAACAATAATAATAAACATGATTCATGAAAGTTGTCTCAAAGGTGTTCGGCCAAAAGGAGATTCACAGTTTACGTATAATAATAATAATTTACAAGGTTTACTATTCTAATGTATTAAAAGGGTTAAATACTATAACCCCTAAGTTTTGTCCTATTATACTATTTAATTCCATTTAAAAAATTATATTAAAATATTCTTATTCTTTGGTTCCATTAAACTATTTAGTCATTTTGTTAAAATTTTAGTACTTTTTCCATTAGTCAACTAAAAAAAGTCAATAAAACTTTTTAAATCTATAAAAATTTCAATATTGCCCTCACCTTCTTCATTGGCCAAAAGAACCAAAAAAAAAAAAAAAATCCACCAAATTCAAAATATCCTTTTTTGACTTCCTTTTTTTCTTCTTCCTGCTCATTATTAATTTTAAAACTAGACCTTTTTTTTTCTAATCTGAACCAAATTCAAAATTTATAACCCTTTATGTCTTTTCTTCATTAAATTTTTGAAATTTGGTTTTTTCAATTAAATATAAAAAAAACTTGTACTTGGACAACAAAGCTTTCTGCTTTTCTAAAACTGGAGTCATCCATCCCTATTCCAAAACTTGCACTGGAGATTTGAGAACAACGGCCTCTCCCAACATCACCACTGGACTGAACTTGTTGACCGTTCCGCCTTCTCCAAGCTTGAATCCTTCTTAGAGGTTGTGGGCAAGAGTGTTTGCCAACTAGTTCATGAGTTTCATTCGTGATGGTGACTAGGATGTTAGGGTGTCTAAGTCCTCAATTTACATCATAAGCCTTTTCTTCATTAGGAAGTTGATGCCCAAGTGAAAACTTCATTAGGAACCTAATGCCCAAGTGATTTTCATGTAGTGATTTAGTTTGATGGGTTTCTAGGTTTGATAGCTCTATGAGAAAGCCGATGCCCAGGTTTGATTATTGTTCCATAAAGAAGCCTACCTTTTTATCTTCATTCTAGGTTTTCTTCATCGTGTATTGATTCTTTATGTCGAAGACTTGGTTGCTCTACCTAGTAAGACCTAATTGCTCTGCCAAGGATGACATTATATTGAAGACTTGGTTTTTTGTGTCATTTGATTCTTTGTGTATTCATTCTAGGTTGTTTTCAATTAAACTTGGAAACTCATATTGTTTTCAAGTGAAGAAGAGGATTTTTTGGGTTTTGATTATGATGATTTGTTTGTGAATTCTAGGTTGTTTTAATTATGAATTTGTTTGTGAATTTTCTTTTCTCAATTTTTGCTTTTAAATATGAAAATTGATGATTCATTGTTGATAATTTGGGAATTATAGATTGAATTTGATTGAATTCGTTAATTGATAATTTGGGGATTATTTTCTTATTTTTTGTTTATGATGTTCGCGTACTGTGAGGTTTTGCAGCGTTGAAAATCATTGATATGCACTATGAGTAATGAGAGTGTGGAAGTAATGGTGATAAAAAATTTTGATATAAAAACAAGGGTATTATACACATTTTTTAAGAATTTAACAAAAAAAAAATTAATAGAAAAATATAATAGTTGATGGAATTAAAATTAAGGAACATTTTAACATAGTTTTTAAAAATGGAAGACTAAATAGTACAATAGGACAAAACCTAAGGGGTCATAGTATTTAACCCATATTAAAAAGCTATATTGTCACATTTTATTATCACTACTTTTTTTTTTTTGAAAGAATTATCACTACTATTATTAATTACATATTTAAACTCAAAATTTTTCTATGACTCTATTAACTTATCATGCCTAAGAAATATTTTTGTACTCACTTTTACACAAATAATCTTAATTACACATAATACACTTAAACTCATGCATTATTTCACCACACAAATACTATACACAATACTATTCATAGAAAATAAGATAATTTATTTATTCTCTCATTCTTCTATATATATAAAAAAAGTCATTTACTATTTTAATTTTTATGGGTTAACTGTCACTGACCATAATAGATAAAAATCATTCTCACTACCTTGAGTAAAAGCACCATAATAATAATTATAGTATTTTAAGTTTTGAAATAATACTTTAAAAATATATTATTTATTCTATTTTATTTTATTTATTTAATTCAATATATAAAATATTAAAATTATATCCTTATTAGTTATTTTATGAATTAACAGTAATACCTAAATAAAATTTATCAAACACTTAACATTAAACTACTGTCAACTATAGTTATATTTACCAGTTATTCCAAATAGATCTTAATCATTAAATTATTAGCTAATAATATTTTGCTAGTTTCATATTCTGTTTATATTTCTCAGAAAATAAATGAATGAAAAGTAAAAAGAATAGTGGGTGAAATCAAGAAATTTTTCTCTACAAAGTTGAAATTGGCTTCTTCATACTAGTGTGTCAAATTGTCAACTGAATAAAATTCGAAACAATTAATTTATCTCAACAACTTAGATTAATGATCAACAATCCTTCGATAATGATATAGTTGATGGACTTAAATCCAAAAATTATGAATGTTAGACATAAATAACATGAACAAATAAAGCCAACGATTAAGGAAAATAATTTGCTAGTTATGTGGTGCATATACTCACAAAAAATAAGAAGATTTACACTTTATTTGAGAAAATAAATAATAAAATTAAAAATTTTAAAAAAATGTTAATTTCTTGTTAAATAGGAATAACAATGGAGAGGGGTGGGGCTATTCTTCGTCCCCCACCTCACACTTCTAATGGAGGAAATTTTTCCTCGTCCTCGCCTTTACAAGGATTCCCTGCTCCATGGTAATTCTATACATGGCAAATTTTGTATGTTATCTATTATTTTTAAATTATTTTATACATAAAATATTTTTATATACATATACTAAATATAAAATATATATCTGATAAATATAAAAATTTATGAAAATATATTTATTTTTTTTGAGTTTTCACAAAAATTCAATTTAGAGGTGTAATCTTCACCATCGTTTTATAAGGAAAAAATGGTCAAATTTTCTAGTTCCATCGAGGCAAATCCTCATAAGAGGAGGGCATCCTCCACTATTGTTATCCCTATAATTAAATGGCCAAAAAAGAGCTTTCAAAAACTGTTTGATTATAGAGAGAGAGAGAGAGTGAGGTGTGCGGATCACAACAGTAGAAATTAAGCAACAGCAGAAGTAGATATATATAAAACCTCTCTGTATTTCCATTAAAATGATCATTTGATTGCAAGGAAAACATTTGCCTTCCATTATTGCATTGGTAGTTGGACTTTCTTATTAACAAAAATAGACAAATTATTATATCACAACTAATTATTCGAAAATAATTGATTTGATTCCTGAAAAAGAAACATTGATTTAAATAATATTTCATCTCACACGGCTTAATATTTTCATTGTTTACTTTTGCTCTTTCTTTAATTTAATTCTGTGTGAAATGTAAATTAATTAATTTTTTAATATATCAAATAGATGCTGAGATATGCTTTAAAATCACTTGCAAGAATATTTAGTCTCGATTAAAATGAAAGATAGTTATATATTTTGAAATTCGATATTAATACCTTCATAATTATTAAAACAAAAAATGTTTTGGCGTTTATTATCTTTATTTTATTTGGACCACAAACATTTTTGTCCGAACTTGTGGACTAATACTACCATGATCATCCATGGATCGCTCTTCTGAGTCACAAAATCACAATATAAATGGCGTATTGTGGTTGTGGTGGTGGTGGTGGTGAATGGTGACAGTGCCAAGTGGGGACCACATTAAACCTAGAAGACCCAATGGCAATCATGCACAAGAGGGAAGAGGGGAGGCGGCATCTTGTCTTAGCAACTACAGAATAAAACAAGAAGCAAAATGTGCTGTCACCGCACGGCACAGTTTTAGTGTTGGAACGAATTAACCACCACCACCTCATATTTCTGTGCGAGTGGGGCCCTTTCTCCTTTTAAATTAAAATAAGAGCATCTGATCGTTTCTGCCCTGTGATCCTATGACTCATCAATGACCCAAACCAACTATACCTTTCAGTATTGTCTCCTGTTTGCCCCCGCTGTAATAACCCTACATGTGACCTTTTATTTTAACAATTTCCCCAAAATCAAATCCGAAATATTCTCTATATTAGTCTGTGCTGACTCAGCGCTCCCCATCTTCAAAAGGTCGCTGCTTTTCTCTGACGTGACTCTGTAATCTCTACAGCGTAGCCAATATTTTATGCCACGTTATAATCGCTGATTTTTTATGCCAGTCTAAGAGTTTGCCCTTTTGTTTTTAAAAATTTCCATCAATTCAGTTGATTCATCCCCGTTTCTGGCCTTTAAAAGCTCCAAGGGCACATTCATCAAATCTCTCTTCTATTCCTTGCCTTCTACAGCTCTCTCTCTCTCTATCTCTAGAAAAGTTTTCTCCGTTCTTCATTTATTCTGTTCCTAATCTTCAGAATTTCATCTCCTCAGCTCCATTTATTTCTTTTCGGAACCAATTTGTTTGTTTGAGTTTGCAGCCTCTCAGCAGCTCCAATTACTTGTAAAAATGGAGATTCCAGTGATAAACAGGATAGGCGGCATTGACCCTCTACAAAACCCATCGTTTCTTTCCCACATATTCTCATTGTCCGGGGTCGAAAGGGTTCACCAAGCTTCCAGTTTCTGGAAATGGGGAGCTCTGATCCTCGCCCTACTCGCTTCTTTTTCCACCATAATCAACCGACTCAAACTCCTCATTATACGAATCCAAAACCATTACCTAACATATTCCCCAACACTGCACAATACCGATCAAGTGTACGACTACGACAGCGAAACAGATACATCTCTGTCATCCGTATCGGACGATGAAGGAGAAGAAGAAGAGGAGAACGAGCCTTCACCATCATCCTCTTGGAGACACGTATATGAAGATTTCAGGGTGAGAGGCTCCGGTTATTACATGGACGACCAGGGGCGAAGCCGTAATTTGAGGAGACGCAGAAATAATAGCATCGAAGACTTGTTTTCGTCGTGGTATGAGTTCACTAGCGGGAAGAACGTGGTTAAGCCATGGGATAATTTAGGCTTAGGGTTTAATATTAATAACCAGCCCACGAATTGCTTTTCTGTTTACGATATGAACAAAAATGTGAATGTATTCTCTATCTTCGGAGAGAAATTCGAAATTCCGGCTGTGGCCGCTCCGCCGCCGGTAATTGTTTCGGCCGAGACGGACGTGTCCAAACATTCGTTGAAGGTGTGGGACACGAGAGTCGGGATGCGGTTCCCGGAAATACTGGCGGAGTGGAGCCCAAGGTTGGGGAGGATTGTTGGAATCAATGCCGGCGGTGGAAGAGTGGGGGAGGTTTTCGTCAAAGATGACGTCACGGGGAAGTTAACATTGGGGGATATGAGAAAAGGTACATCGCCGTTAGTTGATGCGACGGAAGCCGAGTTAGATACGTGGTGGGATGCTGACGCCGTTATTGTTGACGAATTGAGTGGCGATGACTCCGTCTTGAGACCCAGTTAGAGTCTTCTCTTAGCTGTAATGGAATAATGGCAAAACGGTCAATTAGTACAAATTATCTGTAAATAATTATTTATTTGCTTCAATTGGTGGTAATAAAAGCCGGAAAAAAAAAAAAAAAAAGATAATGCGAAGTATTAGTGGTTTCTTGATAGTTTGGATTACGTGTTCTTTCAAAAAAAAAAAGATATAGTTTGGATTACGTGTTGTGTTTGGATTGGTTGGGATGGTGATTCAAAACGAATCTTTGCTAATAACTGTGGATAAACAGCTGAAAAAGAATGAAAAATTAATTACTCACGCGCATGATTAATTTTTTAAATAAAGAAAATAACCCTTAACAATGATTTCTTGTAAACAATATTTAACTTGAATTGTTCAAATGTTTTTGCTTGTGATATCCATCCAAGTTTATTCAATTCCACAACTAAGGTATTGCATAAAAATTTGTTTAGAACAAAAAAAAAATTAAAGAGAATAATGAAAATGTATGAAATATAATGTAAATAAAATTAATTAATCTCATTTTATTTGAATATTTTTTAAAAAACAGATTATATAAACTACTTAAAATATTTTCATTTTATACTTTAACCTTCGATTTAGAAATTAAAAAAAATAAGTACTTGAAAGTAAATGAATGAAAATTTTTTTAACTTTCATTTTCTTTCATTTATATCATAAAAAAAAAAAAAAAAACTCAAGAATGATGTTAACTCTTTAAACTTCATTTACATTCATTCCCTTATTTTATTTTCTCTAACCCACTCTAATGCAAGTTTTAAGAGAGTTGAGAGCAACCATGAGTCAGTGTGAGATTCAAATCGATTAAAAATAAAAAATCAAAATTTATATTTTATAAATAAGATCAAATTAAATAATATTTAGCATCAAAAAAAATTTAATCAAAATATTTGGAGTTGATTTAGTTCAATTTTTCGATTTAAGCTATTTTAGGGCCTAATATTATTAGGCTCTTTTTATTTCTTTGCATTTAGTTAAACTAAAATGTATGGGATTTTTATTATAAAATTATTTCTTTAAAATTATTATTTGAAAACACAAATTAGTAGGAAAAGGTCAATATATTATTTAAAAATAAATTTTCATCTTAAATAAAATAAAAATTTGAGATATACAAATTTGATTCAGTTTGATTTTTTTGAAATTTGTAAACTTGAAAACTGAACTGAATTGAAATAATTAAATTTTTTAAAATTTAAATTGAATCAAACTAAATAATCAAATAAGCTTAAGTGAAATTTCGAATTAGCACTATTCGGTTCAATTTTTCATTTTGAACCGAATAGTGTCCACCCTTAACCATGACCCAGCTAACTTTTAAAAACTTTGATTTTAATATTTTTTTTATAATATTAGCTTTGATTCTCTTAAAAATTTTAGATTTATGCATAAAACATATATTATCATTCTTTATAAAAATTATGAAAAAAAAAAGAGGCTATTTTGGCTCTCTTGTTAAAGTTCTAGCTTCAGCATTGAGTTTGCATCAAGTTTGAAGATGACACTTTGATGGCCCAAATTCTATACCCATGAAAGAACTTCATGTAGGCCTATTGCCTCTGCTTCATTGACTACACATACCATCAATCACTCAAGTTACACAATCAATAAAATTACCAAACTCATTATACAGCAACATTCCAAGACTAATGTTATGTTTACTAGAAAGATAGCAACATCTAGATTATGTTTCAACATTTCAAAAGTGGTTTGGACCAATGGGTAACGCTGTTCACATTAGCACTTGCAAAATATTTAATAGTGCTTTACGTTCTAGCTATAACCCAATCACACAAATTGTCATTGCAGAATACACTAACCGCTCAGGGGTATGATTTGATTCTAGCCAAAGCTTCACGTTTGTCTGTTGCCAAATCTACCAAGTAATCATATAGAACTTACCCACCATAATTGATGAAAACCAAGCAAGCAACAAGCATAATGATTCACTCAAGTATGATGGCCCAATGACTATGGCATGTATGAAGTTCAAGGATGCTTAAGGAGTGTTTGTGAAGCAAGAGATCAAGCTTGGATTGGAGAATTAAAGTATAATGGCTATTAAAGCTACATTAAATGCATTTGAAGGAAGTTTGACATAAGCACAAAATCATTATTTATGAACTTTGTTATCATATTTTAACACTCAATGGAGAATTCATGTCAAACTCTTCAAGTTGAGCAATTTGAACTATGCATAAGGAGCATATAAAAGCATTTAAAAGGTTCTAGAAGATTTCATGATTAGAGAAGACTTCACAAGATGTTAAGAATCTTTCAAGATGCTCCATGCATGCAAGTAGCATATAAGAAACCCTAGAGGTATTATGAGAGCGACGACTACACATGAGAAATAATCTTCAAAGATTTTGTCAAAGATTTGCTTAGTTACATTAGTTGGCAAATCTTCCTCATTTATAAGGTGGGGCAACTAAGGTTTGTTAGTTGCTTTAGGATTTCTTTTAATCATTTTAATTAGGAATATTCATTAGGATTCTAAACGAATTGAACCACATCTTAGCCGAATCCTCCTTAGATTTTTATTCCTATTTTACTTGTCATTTTCCTTACATGATTAGCATTACTTTATCTTTTACGACACATAAAACCGTGTACTAGGGATTAATCAATAATATTTGAATTTCTTGTTAGGTTAATGCCTTTTTCTTGTTCTTAAAAGAACTTAGTGAATTTAACAAGTGAAGGCTTGGTATGTTCAAAACTTAATATAATCAAAACTTAAAATTGACTTAGTTAATCTTAGATTTACATTAAACAACCTTTTAATTTTTTGCAATTAAGGTTCTTAAGTATGAGTTATTTGAGAGTCTTGTTAGGAATTAGAGATTATTAGCTTGCTTTACTAATGATACTTAGTAAAGGCATCATGATTGAATGTAAGTTTGGTACTAGTTAACCTAACCATATCATTATTAATCATATTTTGAAAAACCATTTCTTAAAACAATCAAAACTAGAGGCATTAATCACAATATTTTCTTGTCTCTAACTTTGTTAAAAAAGGACACAAAATGAAAGCATGCTAAACATTTTCTAGATCATTTCCATAAACACATAAAAAGTACATATTGGAATCCCTTTTTGTTGTAGCTTTTCACTTGTAGGAAGGCAATCACAACTAGCTCTCCAAAGGACAAATATGATCTTTAGAGGCACATTCAATTTCCACATTTGGGACCAATCCTAGATACCTTAACAGTTAATCCAAATTGAAAACCTCTGTAAAAAATCTATATCTTGATTAAACAGAATTAAAGCCATTTTTCATATGAAACCATATTCTTTTATCTTCCATCTTCCTAGGCGACAACAAGATGCTAGTGATTATAGCCATATCTCTAGGAAAAAGAGTTCATGTAATAACTCAATATGCCATTCCATAAAACTAAGAACAATGACATCATTCACCATAATATTCTCCAACTCAAGAACCATTGGTGTTTCAATTCTTTGATTATCAAGATCTCATAGCCAAGCGTTCTTCCATATAGTAATACTATGGACGTCTCTAATTTTCCATCAACAGCCTCACTGAAGCACCACTCGAGAACACCAAATGCTCAAATTATGACTCAATTAGGCTAATAAAAATCCCCCCCCTACCCCCCCCCCCCACCCCCCCCCCAAAGTTTCTAATAGAATGTTGGATTAATATGGAAGCAAATAACTCATTTACGTTTTACATATAATATGATTTTAACATTTTTTGTATATTTAGAAAACAAAAAAAAATTCAAAATTTGAGATAAAAATGAGTTAGAAAATTGAGGCAAATATCATCATCCTCATCCATCAATCAATATATATTATTAATTCTAATCTCACAATTAGTTTTAAATAATTGTTTGTCATTTATCAAACAACTATATATAATATAACCACATGTCATTATTTTATATAATGTAATAGAAAATTACCAAATTAAATAATTAAATATGAAAATAGAAAAATAATTATCATATAAAAAGGAGTTTCTAAATAAAAAATTATAAAATCTAAATAGAAAAAATTCTAAATATGAAGCTAAGATCATATAAGAGAAATTTTGAATAGAAAATTAGAAAATCTAAAAAGTAAAAATTCTAAACCATTTCTAAATAGGAACTTAGAAAAACCTAAAAAGTAAAAATTTTTATTTATACATGAAACTAAAATTTAAATTAATTTCATTTATTATTCAAAATTCTAAATATATAAGAGTTAGTGGTAGTATAATAGATTGTTAAGAACTATTCTGTTTAAATTTAATAAATTTTCTCTTAAAATTATGCTACATAATATTGAAAATATGAATTAATAGGTAATCCTTATATATATATATATATTGCCTAACCAAATATCATTCATGCGAACATGTGTCCCTTCCAGTGAAAGATATCCACCCTTCCAAAGGCAAGTTTCCTGCAAGGATAGTCTTTTAGGGTCGAACACTTGCAACTAAAGAATGTACGCCATAACCAAACGATATCGTTTGGACAATTCACTAGTAGGCAAGAAGCACGTAAAGTTCAGGCAATGAAGGGAGGTTACGTAGTACATGCTTTTCTGCATATCGCAAAATAATATGGACAAACTCAACTGATACTATTTTTGGCATATCTTGAAAGAATCTAGAAGTAATAAAGGTATAAATAATTATCTTCTCTACATCTAACATACGTTTTTGGTAAGATTTTTACTATTGCTTACTGCTCAATCTATCTCTGTCTTTCACTCATTCAAGCTCTCAAATTTCTTGCTAACTTAATTATCGGAGTGTCTATGGGAACACTGTCCCCCTATGCCACGTTTGTTCATCCGTTGATAGGTCGTTCATCCCTTTTAGTGGTCAAAGGACCATCAATCGGTGTCATATGTGGAAAATCTTTCATTGTTTCATTGCTTTTTCCTTTAAAAGTTCATACATTTATTGCACCTAGCACTTATTTTGTGAACATAACCCTTTGATCCTAAAGGAAAATGGCCGACCATTTAGAAATGCACCACACCCTTCTTAAGAGGAGGAAAATTCCCCTAAATATACACCATCTAAACGTCCTCCTATCAACCCTATTGCTTAAGTAGCAACCACAACTGTTGAGAATACCTTTATGCAATTTCAAGAAGCTTTAGTGAGGTTTATGAAAACAACCATATACTCCTTTATAGGTCACATTGTTAGAGCCTTGAATGTCAGCTTAACGACAGTTAATGTTCCACCAGCCTGAGAGCCAGGAGTGGAGTAACCCTTTTTGCAAGCAAACCCACAAGAGTCTAAAACCACTCACAAAACAACAAAATTGAAACACTGGCCAAAGATAGGGAAAAAGCTAAAACTGATTTAGTGGATGAGGCTAACTCCCAGGACGAAAAGTCCAAGGTAAAATTTGGCTCAGTCATGAAGTACTTAGAGGCATCTCCACTGGCATGGGAAATCATAAAAGAGAAGTTTTCAGCCAAGTGGAAGCTCCTCACCTAATCAGTATGCAATGGAATAGGAGGCCCTCACACACATTTGTCCACCTTTCAAACCATTATGTTATTAAGTGACATTTCATATGTTATCCTTTGTAATATTTTCCCTCTTACTCTTACTGAAACTGCACCAAGATGGTACCTTTAACTACCCCTAGCTTTACACATTCATTTAAAGAGTTGGAACATGTTTTTCTTTCACGATTCGCCATTAACATTCCTTAAAAGTGAAAAACTAGTTCTTTAAGATCTTGCAGGCAAAAAGAAGGTGTAACCCTTCAAGAGTATTTTGATAGGTTCAATAAAGAAGCATATTATATATATATATATATATATGAGAGAGAGAGAGAGAGAGAGAGAGTAAAGGAAGTCATGCGCACAGGAAACATGTTCGAAAGATTGAAGGACAAGCTTCACACTAAGGCCATTGACTTCTATTCCAAACTAATCACCATAGCACAAAGATATATCAAACTCAATTAAAAAAAAAAAAAAAGAGAGGAATGCAAGAATGGGGAGGGATGAAACTAATAACAAAGCCAAAAGAGAAGACCTAATAACTTCGATCGTCGAACGCTTTAGACCTATATACCTCCCTAAAACAGAATGAGAAATAGCAGAGATGCATACTTTCCACCACTCAATGATACTAGAGGTAACATTCTCCTATGGATTAAAAAGAATGAAATTGGCATTAAATACCCTCGAAGGCTAAATCCTAATAGGGTCACCAAGAGAGATAAATCTTTGTTTTGCAAGTTCCACGAAGACCACGAGCATGATACTGAATAGTGTAAGGACCTCAAAAAGGAAGTTGAGAAGCTAATACAAACAAGAGCCCTTTATAAATTTATAAAACATGATAAGGGAAAAAGACCTAGGGAAGATAATGAGGAACGAAGAATAGATGAACATCCATGCAAGATGGTTACAGGGGTGATTAACATTATTATGGAGGGAGACTAGCCGAAAACTACCTTTGACCCTGAAGGCTACAAATATATCGAAGACCTCCACAATGATGCCTTAGTAGTAGAGGGAGTGATTAATGCTTACTTGGTGAAAAGATTATCAATAGATAGAGGTAATGCAGTACATGCATTGACAAAACAAACATACAAAACAATGAGAGGTGCATTGGCAAACCTCAAAAGAGCAGGAAAACCTTTTGTAAGACTTAAGGGAAAGCAATTAAGATCCATTGGTACTGCCACCCTTACTATAGAAATGATGGATGAACAGTCAGAATGAGTTTCAGTAGTTAAGACCTTGTTCCACATAATAGACGAGGAGTTTCCATATAATGACATTTTAGGAAGACCATACCTCTTAAAAAATAAGAGTTATACAAAGTATAAGATGTTTAACAGTGAAGATACCAACACTTGAAAGAGTGGTAACTGTTCAGAGGAGCCAATAGTCAACAATTAAGTGCAATCAATTAGCATTCTAACAAACACCCAAGGACGATGCATTTGATCCAGAATAGAGAGAGCGTTCAAAGCCTATTGGTAAGTTAATTAAACTTAAAATTTTGACTGACAAAATAGTTAAATATGGTGTTTATATGAGCTAGCTAGAAATAGATTGGCTCGTAGATGACATTCGAGAGAATGTTGGGACATTTGCCTTCAAACCATAGGAGATACCAAGGAACCATCTGCTCATGATGTCTCATAAGCTAAACATGGATCCCAAGGCAAAATTTATAAAGTATAAGAAAAGTAGGTTCACCCCCAAAATGCAAATGGCCATAGGAGAGGAAGTGTCCAAACTTCAAAAGGCAGGTATTATTAGAAAAGTTAAATATCCTAACTGCATGACCAATGTTTTTATGGTCAAGAAATTGAGTGGGAAATAGAGAATGTGCATCAACTTGATGAACTTGAATAAGGTGTGCTTAAAAGATAGCTACTCGTTATTGAACATCAACCAACTAGTAGACTCAATTGCTTATTTTTCTAGGTACAACTATTTATGTAACACATATTTATGTTTATTAAGAATCGTATTCATGTTTAAAAATTCACATTCATAAAGGTTAACATATCATTCATACACAACCCAATAAGTGTTTAATGTATACATATGTTAACCCATTTAATGTTGGTAACCACAAATTGATTTCTAACTAGGTATATGTGTATAATACAAGGAGAGAGAAAGTGAAAATCTAGCAAATGACATGTGCTTCATGTGTCTATATGCAAAACTTTATGCTCCAAAATACCCAAACCTTATGCTTCACTATTTGAAAAATAATTGCAATTTAGTGAGTTGTGACTCAGTGAATAAAAATAATAATCAGATTCTAATGGCGTAATTAATAATCAATTATTGAGATACATTACAAGTACATGTATTAACTTATGCAAGTGTAAATGCAATATATTGTTTGATTTTATCGTGACCTTACAAGGCAAACACTGCTCTTGAAAATTCATGTGATTCAAGTGACATTTGATTTTGCTTGCCAGTATATAACATGTGATTCATTTGATCGATAACATGTGCCATAATAGGACATATTGGTGTCTTTTCCAACTGATTTGCAAGTGTTTGATAAGCCGGTTATAAAAACCTTTTAGTTTCATACACAAGTGTTCATTCACAATGGTATACCAAGTAATTATTAACATTATATAATTCTCACTTGACTTGTACTCACATGTAAAATGTCACAATTCAATCACCTGTACGCGTTGTAGAACACAACCATATCATAAAACCATCACACATACACCACAGAATCTAATTATGGCTTTTACTCACCTTTGAAGCAACCAACCTCTATGGTAGGTTTAAAACTCTATCGTTGGCTTCTTCAATGTGTTGAGATCCTAAAATTTGATACATATATCATTATAAAATGTCAAAATGAGTTTGCATGCATGGTATGCAACTATAGTTATGTTATATGCAAGTCAGTCAAATATTTAAGCTTATTATTTTTGTATGGCAGCTTGACCTTGTTGCACTCACACAACAATATATATATATATATATATATATATATATATATATATATATCCAAATGTGTTGATTTTTTTTTAAAAAAAAAACTAGACACATAATGATACAACATAGTCCAATTTTAGCTCAATATAGTGAATTTTTAAATTCTTCCCTGTTTTAATGTGATTGTAGTCTGAGTAGGTTTTACATTCCTAACTATATCTCGAATTGTACAAGTCCAATTGCAAAAATAATTTACCAGAAGTTGAATAACACATAAATTTCTAATGTTTTACACATTGTCAAATTCAGTCTATAAGGTCACCAAAACAAATGGTCAATCTCAGGGTGAGTAGGTTCAACATGTTAAGAATCGGTCATGATGAAGGAGCAATATCTTTTTACCCAAAATATAGTTTGCAAAATTATTTTACAAACATGTATATGAGACATAAATATATAACTTTTAACTTTGGATGATCACCAAATTCCAATTATATGGCCATTACATTCTTAGAGAACACAATTAAGAGATGAAATAGTCTTTATCAGGTTCAGAGTCAATTACAATAAAAAAAAAAAAAAGTATATCTCTTTCCACACAATAAATTAAGTAAACTGATTCATAGAAATTTATAGATGATAGATACATAAAAGTTTCATATTTTTCACTTTGTCTAAATCAGTACATAAGATCATCAAATTATATAAAAACAGCCAAACTAAGGAGATATTGATAGGTTAAGAACCAACCCTAAAGAACGAGTCAAAGCTCTTCACACACACCATATTAAGTAAAATTGATTTACATAAATTTAGGTGAGGCATAAATCTACATGTTTTGTATTTCACACTTTCCCTAATTCTTCTTTTAGGGTTATGAAATCATGGGTGCAATAATTTGCTTCAACAACAAAACCAACATAATCAACTTTTGTTTCTTTTAAGCTTCAACCTCCATACATGAGCTCTACCTCAACTTACTCTATAATTTTTCCTAATCATGCATGTTTAACATCTTATGAGGAAGGAATTTCATGTGGGAACAAGATAAAATCACTTACCTCTTTTGCCAAAATTAGAAAAGTTTAGGGTTCCTTCCTAGGTGGCTTACTTTTTCTCCGTCTCCCTCTTCTTCTTCCTCCTTCCTTCCTTCCTTCCTTTCTTCCTTAGCTCTTTTTTTCTTTTGCTGCCTTTTACAATTTTACCTTTCTAATATGATCCTAAAGAAAGAGATTTAATTTATATACCTACTCTAACAAGACAAAATCATGATGGCTCACTACTATTAGTTAAAAGTTTAATTTTCCTTTTTTAGTCCCTCTTCTTCACTCATTCATCACCTTCATTCATCTCCTAATCTTCATGTGCTCCTTATACTTTTTCATAAGCTCTAAAACACCATTATTTATGATATTATAAGATGCACACAACATATAATAATTTACCATGCAATGATGCAAACTTCACATCTATGCTTAAGTGACCTAAATATAATGGTACATGTGTCATCGTCATGCTTATCAAATTTACATATCTAAATGATCATTTATCTAATGCATATGTTCATGTGGGATGGAAAATCATTTATGAAATGAATATGTTCATATGAGGATGCTAATGAATGAGGATAAAAATGTTACATTTTTTCCCCTCTTATAAAGAATTTCGTCCTCGAAATTCAATACATGTAAACAAATGTGGATATTGTCATTTTATGTTCTCTTCTATTTCTCATACAACCTTTTCTTGTGAGTTATTTGTCCATAACACCTTAATCAAAGGGATTTCTCAATTTCACGACTGTTTTGTCTTATAATCAATAATTTTCAATGGTTTTTCATCATAACTTACATCATTTGCAATTTTTATAGTTGGATCCCTAAGTATATGTGTAGGATTAGACTGATACTTTCTAAGCATACTTACATGAAATATATCATGAATCTGAGTCATCTCTGATGGTAGTGCTAACTTGTAAGCCAATGGACCAATTCTTTCTAGGATCTCATACAACCCTATGTATCAAGGACTCAATTTCCCGTTCTTGCCAAATCCAATTATTCCTTTCTATGGTGAAACTAGAAGGACCTCTTTATCTCCCCCCGTATTCCATTTCTTTTTTATATTGGTTTGTATAGCTCTTATGTTTGTCTTGTGCTGCTTTAAGTTTGTTCCCGATTATTTTCACCTTATCCATAGTGTCTTGCACTAGCTCTTACCCTTCTCAAACACACATCCCTTCTTCATCCCAATAGATAAGACTTCAACATTTTGTTCCATATGAAGTTTTATATGATGCCTTTTGTATACTACTATGATAAAGATTATTATAAGCAAATTTAATCAAGGCAATATATTCATTCCAAGCACCTTTGAACTCTATCATACAAGCTCGAACCATGTCTTCAAGTGTCTAAATCGTCCTTTTTTATTGTACATCTATCTGAGGATCAAAAGCAGTACTGAAACTCAACTTGGTACCTAAGGCCTGTTATAAACAGACCTAAAATTAAGATGTAAATCATGGATCTCTATCTGATACAATGGACACTAGGACACCATGTAATATGATAATATGATATACATATTTCTTGGCCAAGTGCTCAAGTGAACTACCACCATCGAATAGGCAAAAAGTAAG
>CATIWR010066725.1:0-14226 GCA_949677035.1 Omphalea diandra | reverse complement strand
TCGAGGAGAGATCAAAGATGTTGAAATTCGCCAAGGTGGAGATTTGTTGAATTATGGTGGCTCATTTGATATCTCACATCGGAGAAATAACAAAGGGAAGAGAGTTCCTTTTGTTATAAATAGAGTCATATCCCACATCGGAAATAGACTGAAATGGTGGGAGGTTGTTTTGTTATAAATAGAGCCTTAATTCCTTTAGTTTAATAATCCAAAAAATTGTCTACTCATCTCTTAGGCAATTTTCAATATTTCTCCCTCTTTTGCAATATTTCACTTTGTAGTCTTTTTCTTAGTGAAATATAATTTTGGTAGTGTTTGAGGACGTAGACATAATTGACCGAACCTCGTTAAGTTCTGGTGTTCTTATTTTATCTTTATTTTCAATAGCTATTTTGTAGGGTATAGTTGTAGTGATATATTGTGCTGTTAAATTACTGTTAGGGTGATTCTGTCTAAGGAGATTGAGTTTTAAGTGGGACCACTTGTGACCCCTCCAATCTTTCTTGGGAATTAATTATAGTGTGGTTTTACAGTACAATCTTTCACTCTCTATTCACCTATAAATTTATTAGGTGAATTTGGTGGGTGAAATATTACCCTTATTCCACAACAAATAATACTGAAAGTTAAAAGAAAAAAAAAGCTAAGCACCACATTAGATTCAATTATTAGTTAAATGGTATATATAAATAGTGTATTTGAGATAGAGATTAGAATAATTATAATTACTGAAACGATAATGTTCAACACTCTATTGAATCCTTTAGTTCGAATCAATAATTACTCGACGTTTGTCTTCTGCCCTAAACAGTACATTAAGTGCTTTGATTCAAGTCAATAATTTGCACTAGTACTCGCCAGAGAAAGCCTTTCGATACTTTTTTTTTTTGGCATCCCTTTCAATACTTTCTTATTGTTATAAAATTAAACACATTTATCTATACTTTTTAAAAACTTATTTCTACTTTTTTTAATATGGGATGATTTTTCTATTGTAATGAACACATTTTGAATATTAAATTTTCATTTATATTTACATCATATTGAATATATAAATATATTAATTCATAATTCTCATGTAAGATAATATGAAACCATTTCGACTCTTCATTGTCGCATTTTATGTCTCATTTGAAAATAGGCCTCAAAAGGAATTTTAATGAAGCCATTTTTTGGAACACAAATCACCCATGGAGTTTACAGTAGTGACATTGGACATAAATGAATTTGGAAAACAACAAACTTGCAGCCAAATCAGACAAATTAGAGTTCAATAACGTGTAGAAACGATGAACCTATCATGACTTTTAACTACATTATATAGTCAACAACGCGCATGATTCAAAATTGCTGGTCCTGATGAGTCCACACTCTATTAGCTACCAGCAAGAAGATGAGTTAAAGGAGGTGGGGTGCAACCACACGCTACGAATTAAAAAAAGACACTGCCCATTTCAACTCAAAGGTCATTTCGTTCCAAGAAGCACGCAGTGGTATAATATTTCATAGAAACATTGATTGAATAAATGTCATCTCATTTGTGCTTCAACATCCAAACAAAATTCATCATCGAAAAGGGCTTTTCTTGCCAACCTATGGACAGCCCAATTACATTGTTTTAAAAATTATCACTATCTATATAACCTGTAAATAGCATCCTATACCATATTACAATTTACAGTACAACAACCATGGCTAGTAATTTTCTATATGGAAGGATCCTTCAAAGGACAAGAAATATGCTGCCCCAGCCATACCATATTTCTCTACATATGGGTTCATTTGTTTTTCCTTGTACCTCATCTCACCTATAATTAAGAAGTTGTAACATTTTGAGCGACTGGAATTTCCTGCTAAAATAAGTTAAGTGTCAGCAAAGCACCGTGCGGTTAGTGCGCGTCGCACAGGGCATTTATCAGGTTGCCTCACTATATAAATTTGATCTGCAATTTTACTGTCAGAATCTTGATTCCGGTGCCATGTCCATAGGGCCCAGGTCTCATTCTTCATCTGCAATACACATTGAAAGTTGAAATTTTTGATAAGGTTGCAGTCCTATGCATGACCGTCAATTATGCACAGACAGAGAGTGTGAGAGTACCTCCAGAATTCCATGACCAAAGCTACTTTCGCGCAAGGCACTGTAATCAGGTTGCTGGTCCCAACAGAACTTGCCGGCTGCTGGGCCTGCTGTAAAGTTTGTTGCACAAAATCCACCCATATAAGGATCAGGAGTAGTTGATGGTTCTGGACAATTGCCTGGTTCATCAGCATGTTCAATAGCCATTTTTTCTCTGTTACCCCCATCTCCAACTGTAATATATACAGGACCACATGGATCCAATTTGTAGTTGTAAACTCGATTTGATCTCTCGTACGCATGAACCTGGCAATTGATTATCAACATAAGGTTATGAATAAACTTGTTAGCAAACATCTTTGAGTGAAATGCATGATCTTCATCCCATCAAACGCTTCAATATGTGGACATGTATATGACGGGATCAATATGGCAAATGATAACATAGAGCAAAACGATTTTAAGTTTGTTAAGTGCTTTAAAATACCAAAGAAGAGATGGAAAGATTCCAACTTTCCTTAAGCATCGTACTTGAAATGATTCAAATTAGTTAAATTCACGGTATCATCTGTTACCATTAAGAATTCAATCATTGGTAATCTGTTCTTGTACCTTGGAGATGACTCAAATAAAAAACGAATAAAAGGAATTCCATTTCCAATGTTATGGAAAGAGAACATGCACATAAATGATTGTCATCACTTACATGTCCATTGAAGACAATGTCAACAGCATATGAGTAAAGCAATTCTTCCATTGCTACCCTCATACACTCTGCCTCTCTGTAATGGGCTCTATAAGAACTGTACCAAGGTGGATGCCATGCAGCTACCAGCCATGGAGTTTGAGATCTATCAACATTAGCCAAGTCTTTCTCCAGCCACTTGTATTGATCAGCTATGACAGAAACCAAAACTTCATGTTATTAGAAGTGTTGAATCCTTTCTTAAGCAGTTGCTCGAATGCGCCCTCCTCCCCCCACCCCTCCCCCAAAAAAAAAAAAAAAAAAGCCTGCAATTGGTTGAATTAAAGCCTCATAATTTCAATACAGATGTGTAACACATTACCATGACAATTACTTCCAACATCTCAAAATTTAATCACAATCCCTTTCAACTTTAATCATCGTGTGCACTTCTTTACATAAATAAATTATTATTTTCATATTTTGAACTCAAAATACTACTGCTAAAATGGATGGCTAGTGCCCACCATTATATATTGATCAAAATCTTACGGTGTTTGGCACAGCTACTGCTACCATGAAAAAACAAAAAAAAATGATGCTACTGTTATTCGTACAGTAATTATTGTAATATCACATCTTTATTGAAACTCTATTGAGCTTCAGATTATATTGAGCAATCTACCCACTTAAATATTTGTACTTGATTTGGTCCGGAAACCATATTAGGACCCGTCTTATGATTTGCACCATTAGGTCCAGCTGGATGCACACAAGGACTGAACTGAAGGTAAATACCAGAAACCATGGAGTGTGATACATGATGGCAGAATAAGGTCATTTTACCTGATTTATTATAAGCAATATATGCTCCAAGCATAATGAAATGTATCCCTCCAGCATTGAAAGAGTAGTAGAATGTAGATGAAGATCCACTTTCTTTAGATGGGAATGCAAATCGAGAACTGTAAGCAACAAATGTTTGGTCGCCTGCTTGTTGTTCAATTTCATGGTTCCCTTCTACCACCATTATTGGAACTTTAGAAACTAAATGCTGCATAAACCTGCAAAGAAACGTCCAACAATAATAATGTCAAGATTGTACCAATCAAAAAGCTAGTAGAAGCCATCCACTAAATCTAAGAAGCAGGAAAAAGACCATCGAGAATTGACTTAGTGATACTAGAGTTATCTCTAAGACTACGAGGTTACAAGTTCGAAAGAGTGAGCAGATTAATACATAACCTTCCCATTATAATTTCTGCAAAGAGGTTGTTTCTACACCTCGAATCCGTGACCTACAAGTCACAAAGGAGCAACTTTACTAGTTGCTTGAAGGCTCATCATTAATCAGAGCCCAATTAGTTGCAAAAAAATGTGTTTGGGAGATGGAGGAAGAAGGGGGGAAAATAGCAATAAAAAGAGTAAGTAACCTTCCCCAGTAATCCCAACGAGGCTGATAGGTCTCATGTATGGGGGTTTGTGAAAATGAGCAAGAATAGCAGTCTGAGCCAGTTCCATTAGTGAGGTATAGATTTGCATAAGTTACATCACCCAGCAACAGAAGAAGTTCAGGTTTGTTGCTGATCAGATGACTGATTGTGGTAGTTGTATTGTACGTAAGTCCAAGATCTCCGACAATTGCTATCCTGCTAGGATAGCTACTTGGACTGGAAACTGGCATAGTCTTGAAAGAGTAAATTCCACTCATGGCTTCTATAGAAGGATCTCCACATCTATAATAGTATATAGTATCAGGTTTTAACCCTGTAAACACCAAGAACTAAGAACAATTAACAAAACATATAACTAGAAAAATCTCAAATAATCAAATGAGCTTGGCCTAGCAACTGATAATGGAATCAAAGAAACACAAAGAGATCATATACACAAAGAGATTATAATAGAAGAACCATATATACCAGTGAGATGAACATGGTGGATGATTCCGGAAGTGTAGTTTTGTAGACCTTCAAAAGGATAAAGCTGGTTATAAACAAGGGAATAGCCCTTTGCTTCATGATGCAAGGGAAACCTCAAACTTCCATAACGAACAACACTTGCAACGGTGGTAGGGTCTAGTGGTTTTATATTGTGACCAATTTGGAATTCCCCTGCAGAATCCAACTATAACCCATCAATCAATTTAAGCGAGAAATCAACACAACTAAATCAATCAGTTAATAATAATAATAATGACAACAACCCATCACATCATACGATTAAAGCAATTTTTCGTTTTAGAGTTCAAACTGATAATCAAAATAAATTCAGTGCACTGAACTAAAAGCTGATCCACAAAATCAAAGATAATAAAGAAAATCCAGAAGGGGATTAGTATTGAGAAACTAAAGGAACCTGTAATCCAGGAGATCCAAACAGAATCATAAGAGGAAGAAAGAGAGACCGATATCTGCTCTGGCTCGAATCCTTTCACTCGGCGGTGAACTCGGGGATCGTTATCAGGCAAATCAACAGCGTTGCCGCGTAAACTAACGTCAAAAGGAACGGTGATGGGATCAAAGGGACCGTCCAAAGTGGAAGGAATATTCTTGGCGTGGAAAGATGCAGCAGTAGATAAGAGTAGAAACAAACCTCTGATTACAAAAACAGAGAAAAAAGCCATAGTCATGGATTTTTCATGGAAAAACAGAGTTTTTCTTTTAGAAAAAAAATGAAGCGGTAGTTTAGTTTGTGAGGTAGATTTTTATAGAAGAAAGGAGAAATGAGAAGGAGTTCAGAAGAAGAAGAGGAAGGAAGAGCAAAGGGGAGGGGACAATGGAATCAGAAGAGAGAATATTCGATGAAACAGGCGTTGGATTTTGAACAGTTAGAAGCCGTTAAAGAGTTTTTCGTGTTGTATGAGCTAACGACCTTGGCGGGCACAGACAGCTCCCTTTTATTTATTTTATTTTATTTTATTTTTATGATTCTAATTAAGATTTAATATTTTTTATTTTAATAAATTTATATAAATAATAGAGTTGAATTGAGCCTATTCAAATTTTAAATTCAATCAAATTTATTTAAATTTAAATTTAATATTACAAAAATATTTTATATAAGTAAAATCGAGTTAAATTTAAAAATTTCATCAAGTTAACTTCGAGGTTGACAATATTCTGATCGACTTAATTCTTATCATAAATTAAATCTTCCAGAGAGTTAAAACTGTTAATCTCAGATTTTTATAAATGAAATCGATTGTTGAATCGATACTCATTTCTGAACCAATTTCTAATATGGATATTGTTTGCTAGTCTTTGAGCAATTTTATTTGTTAGAAAAAGAAGCTGACACCAATGGTGACCATATCGGCAGAAAATGAACTGAGTTAGGCCTTAGGCTAATAGCCAAACGGCTACTAAGAGAGTGAAGTTTGTGGAAGTTTCCGATAGGGTGAGGCCATGGAAGCAAATCAACCTTTCGATAATGCTGATGCATGATGATGGATCAACAAAACCAAAAGGAAGTTTCCTGCTTTAACTTTCCTAAATCCCACGTCCTTTGCACATCCAAGTACGTGAATCACAGTTCAATTAATTATCAATAAAAATCTTTATAATATTTTTTTAAATAAAAAACACTCATTTTTTAAAAAAATTAATTCTAATTATTTTATTTATTAGATTTATATACTCAATATAGTTAAAATTTTGTTCTAAAGATGGTTATTACACTTAAATAATAGCCTTTATCAAACGAGTTTTCATTAAATTAAGGCCTTATTATATTTGAGAAAGTCCACTAAAGTCTTTGAGAAAATGTGAAATTCAAAATAATTTATACTTTTCTCTTTTACAACTAAATTTCTTTAACATAAAAGAAGTAAGCTCAATAAATATAATTTATTTAAAAAAATTAAGAGATCTTATATAAAATATTTTGTTACTATTTTTTTTAAATAAATACATTAAATATGATAAAAAAAAATATTTACATTAATAGATTTGAGATAATATTGTATTCACACAGCCATCATGCTCCATCTTATAATAAGCTCTATATAAAATCTAATACCTCTTTTTAAAAAAATATTCGAAAGCATTTTTCTATCATATATATATATAATCCGTAAAAACTGCAAGTCGTGCCTTTATGATATTATTGTTATAATAATTTTGATGCTTGAAATAGATTATAAATGACTAACTACTAACTAACAGTCTGTGACTTCTTGAAAGCATTCTAAATTGTAATTACACTGACACAACCAAAAAATATATATATATACCTAAAAAAATATACCCTGAAAAAAGATTTGTTGTCAATTTAGCAGTTTTGCTAGAGCAGAGCTTTGGAAAATGCTCAAATGCACTGCTGCAATTGAATCATTACAGAGCATGGACACATCTGTTCCGCAATTTTTTAACCACAGGCATTCTACAGTTTCTCAACATTCAATAGCAAAATATGTAAACATGTGGGATCTTTCTCTACTTTTTAGGAGAACACTGCAGTAGAGTGGACTAACCAAGGCTCCATCTGAAACCATATATGTTCACCGCTCATAAAGGCCAATTCTAAGCTTTAGAGGAACTTTAAAAGCTTTTGCTACATCTCCAAATGAGTTACCACCTCACACAAAATGGAGCAGCTTAGAGATATTAGAAATTTAGAATCATATTTCATGCTGTGAAATTACTAGTCCAAACTCTAATTTAGTGATAGTTTTTTAGTGCTGTAAGATTATGAGCTCAAACTTCCATTACAAATAGAAATCATACAAAATAGAGTTCATTATCTCCCACTTTCGATATGAATGCATGTGAAAGGGTGCTGATCACTTATTTCGAACTCCAGCTGAGATCAGAGTGGAAAAAACACCAGATGCAAACATATATCATAGATACTACTGAAATAATACAGAGAATCGCACATTCAGAAAAAATGTAACTAATAACGAACTCCAGAAAGTCTACACAACCTGCTATCAGTTACTATGTAGCCAGCGCACAAAATGGAAAGAATCTGGAGCTACCTCTTTGAGACCAGTACTCTTAACTCTGCTGTTCTAGAGTGTTAACATAATATGATCCATTTACCCTAGGCAGCTTAAGAACTTAGATACCCTAATAATGCAGGTTAGCCATACAAATACCTAATTTCAAACTTAGAACTTGTTCTTTTCCATTCTAAAATTGTGGAAAATGTAGTATATATAGAGATCGTCATGGGCAAAAGATCAGCATTTTCTGTTTTCTACTTCATGCCTAGTTTCAAATGCACCATAAGCTTGAACTCAGTGAAAGCACTATCAGCTTTCTGATTCTGAAGATGAAGAAAATACAAAGATCTCATTGACATCAAGATTTCATTAGTCCTAGACCAAAGTCAAGTATGTATGACATGAGTACCATTGATACCTAAAAGATTACTTGGAAACATAACACTTTAATGTGATTTGTGAATTCCAAAAACACCTAAAAAAAAAAACTATTAACATCTATACTTGAAGGCCCGGTACAAACAAAAGAGAGAGTTTTAAAGAAACTCTCAAACCCCAAAACACAATGAGATGAGTCCGTCAGGCTGAAAAACCAGAAGTTTGGAATGACATCTATTTGCTCAACCTCTGGTTCTCATAATTGTGATGCTTCCTTTTCCCCCTTCAGTGCGGATTTTAGTTTTGCCAACAACAGGCTTACCAGAAAAGGCAGAAGTGGGGTAAACAGCAGGATCTTCATCAATTTGCTTTGATTTTGACGGTGGGGGAGTGCGGATCCGCTGGTTTATGTCCTTTAGAGTAACATCTCCATGGAATCCACAGGGTTTGATGAAGGCAAAAGGATAGACAACAGAAGAAGCTAACTTAGTGGGCGTTCTTATAAAAGACTTCTTGCCTAGGGGTGCCAAAAAAAGGGAAATCATGCACGGTCAATTTTGCTAGGATTTTACATAAAAAAATCCACAATAAAGCTAGAATAAATAATCTATCAAAAAACATATCCAATATAGTGCCAAGAAGAAACAGGAAACAAAAAACTTATAGAGAAAAGAGAGCACCTTTAAAAACTACATTCCGAGGAGTCTGGGACATGCGCTTTTGAACCCCATTTGCTTCATTGTCAACTGGATTATTGCAAAACTCTACAGCAGCAAGCTAATATCATGCCTCTTTACATGATAAATATTACACACATCACATGATAAAAATAACACATGCGTGCATATCACGCAGATGGGAAAAAAAAAAAGTACATATACCTGATACATTAATTTGAACATCAGATGCTCCAGGAAAATCCCTAAGTCTCACATAATAAATCAGTCAGCTTTTTAGCAGAATAGTAATCAACCTAGATTCTTGAAGTATAAAGAAGCATACATATCACTGGGACTAAAATGCATCTCAGTGTCATTGAGGCATTCAGCAAGCCACCCCTCAGATGATTGATCCAGGACCTCATAACAGGAAGTGGATATATCTGCTAAAACAGAAGAGATCATGATTATATAATTCTCAAGTGTTGAGGCAAAATCATATAATCCTAGTTCAAAATGGTTTCAGAACAGAATCCTGAAAGAGACAAACCTGAAAACCCAGGAACCCAATCTGATGCCTGAGGTAAAACTTCTTCAAGCGAATCCACCCTCTCCTGAATATAGAACCCAAAACATTAACTTCTAGAAACATCAAAGGTGGATTCCTTTTTTACAAGCAGAGATTCCAAACTTTTGTATTCTATGGATAATGTAAGACAAGATGAAGTAGAAGGGTAAAATGTTTGATGGATTCAAGGCAGAGTTAAGCTAGTAAAAGAAAACCACATTTTATCTAAGACTGATCATCTTTAAAGCTCCAAACCTCAACTGTATAATTAGATATCCACAACATCTAAGTATCATATATGCTACTATTGATTTGCATATGGAGATAAGTCATCATAGGCTTTTCCAGATTAACAATCTAAACCTTGTATCAGCGGAAATTTTAAATTTCACAGATAATGAATTTGTAGCAATCAAGTTACAACAACGATAGGCTTTAATTGGTGAAAATATCAGAAAAATAAAGGGATATATATCATTTACAATTGACCGTAGAAAAGCAGATGACATCTCTCCATTGCAAAGGGGGGAATCTATTGCTTGAGTACCAAACTGTAGCATCCGGCGCCTCTTCAACTGTGAAGAAGTTTCTCTTTGTTCTTCTGGTTCCTTGTGCATGGTATCTAAAATACATTATTCCAATTAGAAACAACTGGCAACTTACATTTAGATAAAGCAAAAGAACTATATCAATAATTATAAAAAGGAACAAGCAAATAGAGTCATACCACTATGATTAACATTGTAAGCCAAATCCCCACAAGCCTTAACTGGGGTTGTTTCGTCTAGCATATAGGAGAGATCTTCCTCATTCAGAGCCACTTCATCCCATAAACATTGAGGTGCATCTGATGAAAACCATAACACCACCCAGACATCAGCAAGCCGTATGTTTTCTTACCTCCCTCATTCCAATCACTAGCTTCAGTGGCACATTTTCACTTCCGAGCAAATTAGAAACCAAAAAACCACTTACCATAATCAGAATCCTTTTGGAGGCAATAATTATCTCCATGCCAATTCCAATTTTCTTCATTGCCACTTCGCAAAGTAAGGAAGGGATAAAATTAGACTTATTGTTACACCTCTCTAAAACACAAACTAGTAGACAATGATACAATCCATAACCAACATTGAATGCTTTCCTGATATGATGCAAGAATATTACATAATCCATATTGCATTTTATGTTCAATATTAGAAAACCAAGGAGAGTAAAAGGAAAACATCATCGCAATTTCTGCCGGCAAAATCAAATCAGAATACAGAAATGGATCAACAACCAGCAATATAAAAACAAGAGACTAAACAGAAAATCATAAGCAACAATATATGAAAATATAAGTGGAAAAAATAAAATCGCCTCATTGCATCTAATAGTGTGACCTGAACAGTAAATGCAAGTTGGATCTCATCAAAGATAAAAGCAATCAGAGCATACTCTAAGCTTAGAAAAATTGTCTAAAGATATAAGAATGTTGAAAGAAAAAACAAAAGAAAATAGAATGACCCACTAATTTGTTCCGAGCCCACATCCTCATTCTCATCATCATCATTTCACCTTCAAACAGTACAAGATAAAATCCAGCAAACCCAAAAAACCAAAAGAACCAAAAAATCAAGCAAATTGTCAAAATTCACAAAACCAGCACAAATTTTTCAAATAGAATGTAAACAAGAACACCGTGCAATATCCCATGAAATCCTAAAAAAATCAATGAAAAAACATCTAAGAAAACAATCATCCAATCCTCCAAAATACAAATTAAAAAAAATTAGAAAACGCACACCAAAAAGAAAAAAGAGCATAATCCCAAGCAAGCCCACTAATCAAAATCAGTAAAAGAGTGAGATTTACCAGTCATTGCTGTAATCCATCACTGTATCCAAACAGACAGAATGTGTGTACACAAATCAAACCTTCACCACTCACCACCATCAAAATGTAGCCGTTACCCACAAGATCCAACCCCTCTTTATCTTAGATTCTCCACGTATTTGTACACACAAAATCAAAATATTAAAAAATAAAAAAAATATATAAAATAGTTCAGTGTCTGTTCCCTGCTTGAGATATGTGATCTCTGTTCTCCACAGTCTAGAACGAAGAAAAAGCGCCGACTCTCTAGTCTCTGTGTCTCTCACCTTATTTTGCCCTTTTTATGTTATTAGTTGCTTCCATCCATTCTCTTTCTTTGGTAAACTTATATTGAAAAATTTTACTTGCCATATTCCCTCATCTCATAATTATAACACATTTATGATAAATTCTTTAAAAAAAAACACACATTTATGATAAATTTTAATAATAAGAAAAATATTTTTGTAGTATGAAAGAGTTTTTTTAATATATGAAAAAGTTTTAGAAACTACTTTATCATTAAAATGATAACATAATAGAAAAATTATTAAAATTTTAGCATTGTTTTCAATTTCTCTTGCATAATATTTTAAAATTAGATCAAATCGATTAAATCATTAAAACTAAGATTAAATTAATGCTTGATTGATTATGTTTATAGTTTTCATAATCATTTTTAAGATATTTACTCGTGTAAAAAAATTAAATCATTTAAACTAAATGATTAAAGTAAAAATTTATCAGCTAAAGAATCTAATATCCCGTTTGATTATAAAATTAAAATACATCAAAATTGTACTATGTTATCACATTTTATCATCAAAATGATAACAATTTTAGCATCATTTTCAATTTTTCTACATAATATGTTAATAATTTAGATTAGAATAATCAAATCAATTAAAATTAGTCATAAAAAAATCAATTAAAATTTTTTAAAAAATAAATAAATTGTGTTCTGATTGATTGATGAGCGAATGCAAGCACATTGAGTAATGAAGAGGAGGACCACGTGAGGTACTGGACCCGCTTCTTCTAGTGCTCCTAATAATAAGTCCGTTACTGGTGGAATGGATTATTACTGATTTAGTTACCATTAATACCATTTTAATGTGGGCTCAATTATATTTAATCTCACTCGAGGCTCTTGGCGCGTGGATCAACCGTTCAGTTTTCGCAGTGATTGCTCTAAAAAGCTTTAGGAGCGTGGAGTTCTGTATTGAATTTCGACTTGCTAAAAGGATGTTAAAAAAAAATAGTTTGTTATTAATTTATTAAAATTGCATATGTACCACTGAATTTATTTAAATTGATTCAAATAATATTCTAAAATTAAATCAATTGATCAATTCAATCAATTAAATTTAATAATCCAAAGATAAAAATTATAATAATATCATTAAAATAATTAAAAGACTTTTAAATATAATATCATTTACCATCAAATTAAAATATCAATTTGTTGAATTTAATTTTCAAAAATTAACTTAAATGTTGATCAGATTTAAAAAATCTATTATAGCATTTTTTTAAAAAAAAAAGAAAAATTTTAGGAAGATGGAGTGGCGCGTATTTCGTACAGAATTTTTGGTGGGATTTTAAAATTGGTGACGTGACATTGCCTTTTGCCTTTTTATTATTTCTTCTTCTTCGTCAGTGGGGACAAAAAACGACACGACAGAATCATGGTTGGGTTGTCACAAACATGGGCCTGGATTTTGGGCTATTCTTCTATTTTCATCTCTATTTTTCGCCTTTTATTTCAACATTTTCATCAACTAAATATGTTTGCTTTTTATATATATATAAATATTTCATGTATTTGATAATAAAGCTCTCTTAACATGCCTGCCATTATTTTAATCAATTTCATTTGATAAATAGTTGGTGATATAATTATAAAAATTAATAAAATTTCGATATCAAATTGAGGAAACTCAAAATTATATTAAAATTGTAAGATTTTCAAGTTTGATTTCTTATGCGATTAAATATATTTTCTATTATTTGATTAAAAATATGTGGAGTCAGTATTTAGAGATACATGATGAATAATTTCTAGGATCATAAGTATATATCTTATATTGCTATTCGAATAGATTATTTACATATTTTTTTTTTATAGTGTTCAGAAATATAAAATGCAAAATATAATTTAGTGATTTTTGTACACTAGAGAGCAAATCTTATATTTCAACTTTTTTTTTAAAATTAAAAACCAGGTTATTCGAAAGTAGATGTACAATCATGTCAAAAAGAAAGTGACGTTTCTTGAATTGAATTTATGATATTAAAAGCATATTATTTAAGTTAAATTTATTTATGAATGATGTCAAAATAAAAAAAAGGTAAGTACATCCATTGTATTTTGTTAAGAATAATATAATTCATTTAGGCTTTGAAAATAATTTTATCACTTTCAAACTATCCCAAATATATTAATTTTATTGTAAAATAATTTAAAATAAACTATATCGGTGTAATTAAATGTTTGTATAAAATTATTTCAATAATACCTTTAAGCAACATTTTCACTAAAAAAGACAATCGCTAATAGTTTTTTATGAATAAATATCTCATTTTATTCATTATTGTATTAGAATTTATTTGGAGAAAATTTAAAATTTATAACGTCAATTATAAAAATTAAAACTCCTCATATTAAAGATGATAAATTGATCGGATCAAGTATATTTTTTATCACATATTTTTTAAAGATGTTTCAAATCGAATCATCAAGGTAAAATACAGAAAAAAAATTAATTATTTTGAAATACGAGTTAAATTATTTATAATTTTAATTTTAAAATAAAAAATTTTATTTTTGTTTTTAAAATTTTATAATAAAGTCAAATTTAGATTCACTTTTTGCATCAGTGAATTAAAAACTTTTTGGTTAAATTTGGGGTGAGTTGAATTTGATTTAAATATTTTAAAATTATTTGGAGCTTTCTTCAAAATGAAAATGATCACTTATTCTGAAATGATTTAACACAGGTGCTTAAAAAATTATTTTTTTATTTTAAAAAATTAATGTTTTTATATATA
>CATIWR010066699.1:0-14236 GCA_949677035.1 Omphalea diandra | reverse complement strand
TAGGGGGTTAGTGATTGAAGGATCCTCTAACTTGAGGTGAGCCTTCCTAATAAAGCAATGTATATTGACATGCCCATATTTCATACAATAGTGGCATTGGAGATTAGACTTGTTAACCTTTCTCCTATGTATGAATTTAGTATGAGTAGGAAACATTCTCATACCATGATCATGTGAGTGCATGCATGGACACATATGATGAGTAGGGGTAGAAGGTTTTCTATGAGGATGAGTATGTCTTTTATTATACATATAAGCATCATTGGCTCTTTGAGTCGTAGCTCTAGAGCTTTGGGGAGCCTTCCCTTTACCCTTAGGCTTAGACGGCTTAGTGCTAAGAGCACTTTTCTTCCCAATTGTTTCAATGCTTGAGGTGTGATATTGTGAAGCTCTAACAAATGTAGTTATGTAAGATGATGAGGCTCCATTAAAGTCTATACCATCCCTAATTAAAGGTGGTCTTTGTGACACAATAAGAGTGTCTAAAACCTCTTTTCCTCTATGGAATTTAGAGATTGAGCTTCTAAGCTCAATGACTTCCCCTTAGAGTGAGTCATTCTCCTTTCTAAATGAGGCTAAGGAGGAAGAAGATGTAGATAAATTTTCAACAGATTTCTTAAGTTCTTCATTAGAAGCCCTTAATTCATTCACAAGCTCATTTAGAGACTTGTACTCATCTTCCAACTTGGAGCATTTCTTCTTATAGGTTTTAACTTGTGACTTGTACTTGTCACATTTCATAGTTAGAGCTTCTAATTGCTCTTCATCTACCTCATAATCTGAATTAGAGTGGGAGGATGTACTTACCTCCTGTGAAGAGTCTCCTAGTGCCATGAAGTATATATTGGCCACCTCTTCTTCTTCCTCTTCTTCACTTGAGTCATCATCCCAAGTGGCAGAAAAGCTTTTCTTCTTTTCTTTGTCCCATCTTTTCTTCTTCTTCAACTTGGGACATTCATGCTTTATGTGCCCTTATTTGCCACATTCGTAGCATGTGACATCATTTGTTCTTTCTTTTGGGCTTTGGGCTGATTTCTTGAAGACTCTTCTCTCTTTTCTCCTCCTTATCAATTCCTTGGTTCTCCTTGAGAGCATGCTAGCTCTTCTCCTTTTTTGTCACTATCCTCTTACTTGAAGATGTGTCTACTTCTTTCTCCCTTATTGAAGCTTTGAGAGCTATGATTCTTTTTTCTAGTTTTTCACCTTGGCCCCTTAGCTTCTTCATCTACTCATCTTTTTGAATGGCCAACTCATCAGTCAAGAGCTTGCCAATGAGCACATCGATTGGGACCTTTCCAATCTCTGAATTTGACTCTTGAATGCTGCACACCCTAGCCCCAAATTTGTCAAGATGAAGAGTTTTAAGGATTTTAGTGTTTACCTCATAATTGGTGAGTGCTCTTCCAAACTTCTTCATATTGGTGATTATGGACAAGAGGTGATTGGTCATTTTTGTGATGTTTTCATTGTCCTTCATCATGAAGAGTTCCCATTCGGTGACATACATCTCTAAACTGCTTGACTTGACTAAGGTTGTGCCTTCATGATAGTTCTCTAGAGTCTTTCATATGGCATGTATAGTTTGACAATGTTGCACTCTCCCAAACTCTTCTTTTGAAAGTGAACTTAGGAGAATGGTCATTGCTCTCTTGTTCTTGCCATTTGACTTTCAGTAAGCTTTAGCCCATTCATCCATTGGGATTAGTTCTTCATTGTCATCCATAACTCTTATAGGAGGCTTCCATTCCTTGATTACCACATCCCAAAGGTCCACCACATCTGTGTCAAGATAGATCTCCATCCTATTCTTCTAATGAGTATAGTTGGTTCCATCAAAGTATGGCCTTAGTTGTGAGTGGTTTACTTCTTATGCCATGATCTTGTTTCACCTAATGAAGGTTTGATTTGTGAAACCTTACTTTGATACCACTTGTTATCCCTAGGCACCAAGAAGGGGGGTTGAATTGGTGTATAGAAATTTCAACAACGAGGAAAAGGGGAAGAAGAAAGAGTAGAGTGGAGATAACCAATTTATAGTTATTTAGGTATAATTGACCCTACGTCCACTCCTCAATTAATCAATTGGGTATTTCACTATCTCAAGGTGTTTTCAAGCTCACACCCAACTTGTACAACTTGTGTTTTGATGTCTAACACACAACCTTACAACAATGTGTTTTTAGGCTAACACACAACCTCACTCAAGTGTTTCACTAAGCTCACGCTTAAACCTTTTTTGAAGTGTTTTTGCAGGTTAACACTACAACCTTACAACTTGGTGTTTAATGCTCACACCTAACAATTACAATTTCATAAAGAAAATGAAGAAAAATGAGTAGCAAAGATTGAGAGCTTTAATCACTTGTAATAAATTCCTTAGTAACCTTATTCATTGCTGTTTGGTGGTGTATTTATTGCCAAACTTCACCAAAGAGACGTTGCAGATCATAGCTCATCAAATCTTTGAGACATGCTTGACATATTCTGCATTAAATGCTTGTTAAGATGAAATTGCAGTCGCTTCTGCATTTCGTGGTCGCGAAATCCAAATTCTTCAAAGGAAATCCCATTTGTGTCTAACGGCTAGTCCACGTGGTAACTTCTTATTAGTTCACCAGGAAAATATAGTTGTTTTCTTTTACCTACTTTCAGAAGTCATGGTCACGAGTTTTCTTGCACAGGCCACGACAGAGGATGTGAATCCGTCTGTCAAAGTGGTCATCTTTCTTCCTCAGGATTCGTGGTCGCTACCAACAAGGTGCCTCCGCGAATTTTGACTTCCAATAGTCTTCTGGGACACTTGTCAAGTTGTGGTTGTGGACTTGCTTCCCTTTTGAGTTACTTTGAAATTCACGATCGCAACTAAGGCGTGACTTTCACCGCGAATTTGTCTGTCACATTTTGGCGTCTTCTTTTCCATAGGTCATGATTGATAATGGCTTCACAATTTTGCCTGCTTGAATTTCAGCATGCCTTAACATGAGTCTGGTCATGAATCTTAGATTGCGGTCGCAATTTACATGTCACTTTGTAGTTTATCAACTCCTTTCATTTCTTCTTGAGAGATTTATTTACTTCTGCAAAATCAATACTTATTTGAAATATTAGTGATGATCAATCTACTTTGTCAAGATCAAAAAAGGCTCTAGACTTAGGATTAACCATCCTAGTCCAATAATGACCATGGAATCAGAATTTGGTGATGTGTTAAACTTGAAAGTTGTATATTTATGTATTATATACATTTCTATAAAATATTTTTGCAAATTTTGCATGGTTGTTGAGATATTGCCCTTTCATAATGACTGATTGTCACCATGTTGAAAACTTTTTCACCCTGAGATTGGTCATTTGTTTTACTAATTTTATAGAGTGAATAGACAAAGAGTAAAACATGAAAAATGTTCATTTATTGTGTTTTGTAATTTTTGGTTAATTAGTTTGGAAACTTGATTTGTAAAATTTGAGATATACTTAAGAATATAAGACCTACTCAGACTAAGATGACATTAAAATAGGGAAAAATTTAAAAATTCACCATATTTTTTATGTCTTATATTGACCTAAAATTTGAATATGTTGTATCATTATGTGTATAATTTATTTGAAAAAAGAATGAATTCATTTGGATAAGTATATCAAGAGTTATTGCTATGAGAGTGTAGCAAGGTCAGGCGGCCATATAAGAAACATATGCATAAACACTAGGTCTACTTACATGGATCATACAATACTTGTATACCAAGCATTCATAATCATTCTGACATACTTATAATCATGTATGTATTAAATGTTATGATCTCAACACTTTGAGGAAGCCCTATAGAGAGAACTAAGCCTACCATAAAGGTTGGTCACATCAAAAGGTGAGTAGAAACCATAATTAGATTCTAATGTGCATGTGTGATAACTTTGTAATGCGGTTATGTTCTATTACATGTATATGTGATTGAATTGTTACCTCTTACATATGAATACAAGTCCAAATATGGTCTTAATGATTACTTGGTATACCATTGTTATGAACACTTGCATATGGAACTAAAAGGATGTTGTGATTGGCTTGTCAAACACTTGCAAATCATATAGAAAAGGGATCAATATGTCCTATTGGCACATGTTATTGATCAAACGATTAACTTGTTATATGCTGGCTAGCAAAATCAAATGTCACTTGAATCACATGAATTCCTGAGAGTAGTGTTTGTCTTGCAAGGTCACAATAAAAATCAATCTATTGCATTTGCACTTGCATAGTCAATTGTTATACTTGTAATGTATATTGATGATATTCTTATGTTGGTTGTGCCATAAGAATTTGATTATTGTTTTTATTTATAGAGTTTTACATAGAGACACATGGACCACAGGTCGTCAGTTAAATTCCTACTCTCTCTCTCTCTCTCTCTCTCTCTCTCTCTCCTTGTGTCATGTACATATATCTATATAGGAACCAATTTATAGTCACTAGCCTTGAACATTAGTTAACATACACGTACATTTTGGATTATGCATGTATGATGAATAAACCTTTATGCATATGTATTTTTAGACATGAATGCCATGATTTGTAAATGAAAATGGTCATTACAGTTCTATTCTTCCTTTCTACCACACCATTTTGTTGTGGTGTTCTAGGAGTTGAGAAATTTTGTAAGATAGCATCCTCATCATAAATGCTATGAAACTTAGCATTCTCAAACTCTCCTCTATTGTCACTTCTAATGGAAGAGATTTTCAAATCCTTTTAATTTTAAATTCCCTTGGAAAAGGCCTTAAATGCATCAAAATAAGTATCTTTATGAGGTATGAACAATTTCTAAGTATATCTAGAGTAGTCATCTGCTATGACAAATGCATAACGCATCTCTCCTAACCTAGGTACCTTAGTGGGGCCAAATAGATCCATATGAAGCAATTGCAATGGTTTAAAGAACTTACCTTATTTTTGGCATTGAATGATGATCTAAATTGTTTGCATCTTTGACATACTTCACAAACTCCTTCATTTGCAAACTTGATTTTAGGTAGACCTCCAACAAATTTTCTTCTCTTTAGCTTATTGAGGAGTTCCATGCTTGCATTTCCTAGCCTTCTATGCCAAGTTTTACCTTCATCTACTATAGAGACAAACCACTTTGCATTGTGATTGGCAAGAAAATTTAAATCAATCAAAGAAATATTATAAACTCTTATACCAATGAAAAGAATTTTATTACCACTCATCCTTGATACATAACACGTTTGTGGCTCAAACATAACCCTAAGGCCTATGTCACGCAACTAACTTTGTGAGCACCTTAAATTTCATAGTTTTACACTGGCACAAGTGGAATCTTGGATGCCACTGCAACCTTCTATCGATTATTAAGGGATCAAGAGGACAAAGATCATACATTAGTAATGACTCATAGTCATGGCTCGCGTTTTGGATTAACGGGGGATCTTTAAGGCCTCACTTAAGATAGAAAACCCTTTTTCAAAGTAAGGTTCAATGGTGGACCAAGGTGAGATGATACATTAGTGCCATCCTAAGTGAAATGTGGAGTCACCACTTGACTTTAGTTAAAGCAAGAATCTTGGCATGGACAAATTTTAAGCCTACCTAAGTCATTTAGAAGACCCAATCCATCTTTATCCCATCAGAGACTAGGTTAGAGAGTTGGGTACGACTTAGGGAAGAGGTTAGGCACTACCAAGTCATCCAGATATAAGGATCCAACCTTTAAGCAATCAATGGTTCATTCTTATACCTTGCCTTTATTAATCAATTTCTCATTTTCCCAGTTGGGAACATCCATCTAAGCAAGCCATCAAGCATAACAAGCAAGCCATCAAGCATAACAATAAAATATGCAATACATGAATGATATGCTAGATGTAAGAAATCAATAAATAATATATATATGGTGGGGATGGGTGATACATATCAAAATGGTGAGATTATCATGCATCCATTCATTCTCGTCATGCATAATTAATTAGGAATGGGGTCATGCATCATGGCAGGGGGATTTTAGCATGCATCATAATCCATCTATTCAAACATATCATGCATAATCATATAGGATAAGAATTAAGGCCAAATTTATGGCCTAACTCAAGTAATAACACCTACACCGAAAGGAAGAGAAAAAGTTAGCAATTAAATGATAAAAAATAAATAATAGAAACTAAAGAAAAAGCAAATAATGTTCCTAATAACTATCTTACCACACCTCTAAAGTTAAGATTTTTATACTTTGGTGCCACAAAAGGGGGTTGTATAGGGTAATGACAAGTATTAACAATTAAAATTAAGTGCAAACAAGATGAAAAATTAAAACATGAAAAATTAAGTGCAAACAACGAGCCTACATCCTCTCCTCTAGTATCTCCACCAGTGCCTTGACTATCTTAGTAGCTCAAGGTGCTATTAACAACTTTTACACGAGTAAGTTTCTAGCTACTTATGAAGCCTTTAAAAGTGATAGATTTTTAGGCTCTATCAACCTTTTACAAGTAGATCACAAAGACAACTAAGCTTAACCCAAAGTAGTTTCTAGGTACTACCATAAACCTTTCACAAGATCTAGCTTTTAAGGTTTCCTAACCTAAGATTTCCTTAAACTAAATACAACACTTTAAAAATGAGGAAAAACAACACTTTAAAAAGGAAGAAAAACTTTCTCATTGAAGCAATAAAGACAATAAAAGTACTTCATACAAAGTATGCTTGATGAGATTGAGAATGTGAAAAGAATTTCTAGAAAGCTTATCCTTCAAACTCTGTTTTGAAGATAACTCTTGCAAGCTTTGAATAATTAACTTTTTTTTATTGCTAAATCACTTTTGATTTACCTTTTTTTATTAAGAAAAGCTTTCACAATAGAATATGTTAGACTAGGTTGGTCAAACCTAAGTTAACTCTCTTTTAATCTTGAAAATGCAGATTGATATGTTCTAACATCAATTTTAAGTGTTTATTTGCAGCCTTTAAGATAGGTTTGCATTGGAAGTTAGATAGGAGTCTAACTCTTAAGCATTGTGAAAGGTATCCAAATTTATGATTAAGAACCTCTACTTCGCAACCACGATATTATAAAAGGAGTGAATGAATTTGGTTCAGACAAATTTATGGAGTAAATTGCAGTCGTGATCTTGCTAAGAAAGCTATGAAGTTCAAACAGTCAAATTCATGATGGCCATTGTGTCCATGATCACGATCCCTACTTTTGGAGTTGTCTAGAGGGAACCAAGTCCACAATCAAAGTTTGTCAAGTGTCCAAGATAACCATTTGTATATCAAAATTTGTGAGGGTGAAATAGTCTTCAAGACCGTGACTTAATGAACCAACTTCTCCTTATCAGACAAACTAATTCATAGAGTCAATCGCATCCAAGAGGAAAATAATTCGTGACCACAACTTTTGTTTGGTTTGAGGAACAATGTCTATTTTTCTTAGAACCAATGATAGCATAAAATGTGGACTAGCCCTTAGATACAAATGGGGTTCTCTTTCTCAATTTTAGTAAATTTAGTGTAAGAAGAGAAATAGTGACTGCGAATTATAAGTCATGACCGTGAAAATTTTCTAACAAGCATTTAATGCAAGATTTGTCTAGCATGTCTTAGAGATCTAAACATAATTTCTTTGTAACATCTCTTTGGTGGTTCTTACCTATAAATAATCCACCAAACATACATGAATGCAAGAGAATAACATTGAATATAGCCAAACTCTTACAAATTTATTTCCAAACTTTAATTCTGATATGTGAATTGGTATTGTTGGGTGTAAGCATTAAACATCATTGTAATTGGGTTTAAGAGTTAGCTTAGTTATAAAACTCTAGTAATAGGTTAAGTGTGAGCCTTTGGGAAAACACGTTAGAGGTTTCTGCATAAGCCTTGAAACACAAGTTGTAAGGCTATGTGTGAGCCATAAAACACAAAGTGTACAAGTTAGGGTGAGCTTAGAAACACAATTAGTGTTAGTAGAATACCTAATTGTGAAAAATTAGGGAGTGGATATAGGGTTAGTTAACACCTAAACCACTATAAAATATTATGTCTCCATCTCTTCTCCTACTTCTTCTACATCTATCTTTCATTATCTTCCTTCCAATTTTTAAATTTTCTACCAACTCAACCCCTTCTTTTCAGTACTTAAGGGTAAGGGGCCTAAGCTTAAAAAGGCTAATCATGCATTCATCTATAGTAAAAAGCATGCTCACCTTAACACACAAAAAATTATATAGTAGTAATCATTCTTGCACATGATCACATTCTTACCATCACAGTATGAAAAGGCCCCTTACTCATACCAAAGTTTCACATAGGAGAAAGACTTAGTCTAAGCTCTAATGTCACTATTGTATGATGTTTGGTCGCATAAATAGTTTTTGCTATATTAGGAAGGCTCACTTTAAATTAAAGGACCCTTCAAGACTTAACCCCAAGGACTTATCTATGCTTGGGTACCTCAACAAAGGTGACTTATTTTTTGTGTGTAGGATTGTATGACAGCCACCAAAGGAGATAATGATTGGTATGTGGATAGTGGATGTTCTAAGCATATGATTAGCAACAAAAAGCAATTCATAGCCATAAAAGAAAAGGAATGTGGCAGTGTCACTTTTGGGAACAATGCCAAGAGTAAGGTAATTGCCATTGAAACAAATGGTAAGAATGGTTGTCTACTTATTGACAATGTTCTTTTAGTTGATGATTTGCAAAATTGACTAAATGTAACTCAATTATGTGTAAAGGTAATAAAGTCAACTTTGACCCTAGAGAATGTCAAGTTATCACTTTAGTGAATAAAAAGACATCAAAAAGGTGAAAGGAGGGGCAATACCTACCTAATTGACTTAGACAATTAGGTTAACCCATCTTTCAAGTGTCTTGTCTCTTAACAATGAAGATTGGCTTTGGTATATAAGACTTGGTCATGCTAGTATAGAGCTCCTAAAAAGTCTGTCTAAAGAAGAGTTAGTAAAAGGTCTTCCCAATCTAAAATTCTCCAACGACAAACTTGTGGACCTTACCAAATAAGGAAGCAACATGAAATTTCTTTCAAAGCAAAGAATGTTATAAGTACATCTAGACCTCTTTAACTTATCCATATGGACTTAATAGACCTACTAAGAATGCTAGTCTAGGTGGGAAGCATTACACATTTGTCCTAGTTGATGATTACTCTAGATTTACTTAGGTATCCTTTCTAGCTCATAAGAATGACACTTTTATTGTTTTTAAAAGTTTTGCAAAAAGAGTTCAAAATGAAAAATGTTACTTCATCTCTTCTATAAGGAGTGACCATGGAAAAGGATTTCAAAATGAATCTTTCAAAATTTATTGCTTAGAGAATAAGATTTCTCATAATTTTTCTACTCTTAGAATACCACAATAGAATGGTGCTATAGAGATAAAAAAAAAAAAAATAGGACATCAGTAGAGATGGCTAGAACTATGCTTAATGAGTATTCTTTGACTAATTATTTTTAGGCCGAAGCCATTAATACTTCTTGTTATAATGCTAATCATGTTTTCAAAAGACTCATTCTCAATAAAACTTCTTATAAGCCTTGGAATGGTAGAAAATCAAAGATTTCATACCTTAGAGTTTTTGGGTGCAAATGCTACATTTTAAATACCAAGGACAACCTTGAAAAATTTGCTTCTAAGATAAATGAAGGTTTTGTTCTAGGCCACTCCACCCTTAGTAAAGCATATACAGTTTTCCATAAAAATACTATGGTTGTTGAAGAGTTAACGAACATTATGTTTGATTAATCTAGTAAACTTGATATTGGGAAAGGTTTTCTTATTGATAGTCTTGTGGGTGACTTTGAGAAATTGGAGCTAGATTCAACTCTAAAATATATGGTGATTAATCTTAAAGATAATAAGTGATCACAAGAAGTGGAGGAATCTCAACCACAACAAGCTAAAATTTAAGCTTAAGATCTTCTTAAGAATTGGAGATTCACCAAACATCACCCAAAGAATCTAATCATTAGTGAGACATCTAAGGGAAGTACTAGATCTCAACTTGATGCATTAGATATTAATATTACATTTGTTTCTCATTTTAAGCTAAAATTTATTAATGAGGCTTCTAACGATGAGAGTTGCTAATTGCTATGCAAGAGGAACTCAGCCAATTTGAGAGAAATAAAGTATGAGAACTTGTCCCTAGGCCTAAGGAACGCCCTATTATGGGTTGCAAGTAGCCATTTATGAATAAATTAGATGAGCAAGGGTTCATTACTAGGAACAAAGCTAGATTGGTTTCAAAAGGATACAACCACGAGAAAGACATTCATTATGATGAAACCTATGCCCCCGTAGCAAGATTAAAGGCCATTAGGATTCTCTTAGCATATGCATGTCATATAAATTTTAAACTTTTTCAAATGGATATTAAAAGTACATTTTTTGAATGGTCTCATTGAGAAGGAAGTTTATGTTAAATAACCTCCTAGTTTTTGAGTTTCATATATTTTCAAATCATGTTTTCAAATTAACTAAAGCCTTGTAATGTTTGAAGCAAGCTCAAAGAGCTTGGCATGAAAGGCTTAGTTCATTTATTTTGCAAAATGATTTTGAAAAAGGCAAGGTTGACACCACTTTATTTGTTAAAAAGCATAATCAAGACACACTTATTATATAAATATATATTGATGACATTATATTTGGCGCTATTAATGGTTGTCTTTGTGAAGATTTTGCTAAGTGTATACTAGGAAATTTGGGAGAGCTTAAGTTATTTCTTGATCTACAAATCAAGCAAACAAAAGAGGGCATCTTCATCAACTAAGCCAAGTACATGAAGGATCTACTCAAGAGGTTTGGGATGGATGGATACAAAGTAGCAAGGACACCAATGAGTGCTACCATCAAACTAGATAAAGATGAATCGGTTAAGCCAATTGATGAAAGGAGATATAGAGGTATGACTTGTTCTATCCTTTATCTCACTGTTTCTAGATCTGACATCATGTTTAGTGTATGCATATGTGTTAGGTTTCAATCATGCCCTAAGGAATCTCATTTAAATGTTGTTAAAAGGATTCTTAAATATTTACATGGCATATTACATTTAGGATTACGGTATACTAGGAATTCATCATTTAGTCTTCTTGGGTATTCAAATGCATATTATACAGGTAGTTTATTAGATAAAAAGAGCACTTCTAGAACTTGCCAATTTTATAGGAGAATGCTTAGTTTCTTGGTTTAGTAAAAAGCAAGTTTCAGTTGCCTTATCCACCGTTGAAAGGGAATATGTGGCTTTGTTGCACCTAAGTTTTTTAGATGAAACAATAACTCAAGGATTATGGCAAGGATGTTGATCACATTCCCATCAAATGTGACAACACAAGTCTAATAAATTCAAAGAGTACCATCAATCATTCTGGGAGCAAGCATATTGACATTAGGCATCATTTTCTTATAGATCATGTCCAAAATGGTAATGTGGTATTAGAGTTTATTGACACTAATCATAAACTTGTAGACATTTTCATGAAACCTCTAAATGAAGAAAGGATGAACTTCATTAAGAGGGAGCTAGGGATGCTAGATGGAAGCTCTTTAAGGTGAAAATTGATCTCATCTCACATTATTCATTGTGTTTGTCATTTTGATTGATTGGATGATATGTTTGATAATTGTGTATATTGAATTACTTTGGATGTGTTAATTCTTTAAGCAATCGAGCTTTTTTATGCCTATTTACTTCAATTAATCATCATTACATTAAGTGGATAACATCTAGGAACTCCAATTCTTATTCTTTCATTATTTTTCTTTTTGCCTCATAATTCACTATTGCCATTGTCCATTTGCGATCGTTATTTACAACCACTCATTAATTTTCTATCAAACTTTTAATTCACTATCGTGATTTTAAATCACCACCATGATTTCCTTCAAAATTCAAATTCTTTTACCATTAACTCCTTCATTTTTTAAGTAATTCTTATCCGTTACTCATGGAATTCATAATTAGCATTCATGATCTGCTAATAATGACCATAAATTCTGGTAATTGTTAGACATTGATTGATTTGACTGTTAACCTGTGCCAACTCCTCATTTAGTGTAATTTTTATTATTTTGTTACTATTGTCAATAGTTTTCTACCTATTTAAACCATCTTAACCATCTTAACACTTATCTATTCCACTTTTAACTTCTCTCTTCATCTATCGCTCATTTTTTCTCTTAAACCTTCAGAACTCTTTCAACTGCCCTCACGGCTCCTAAGAAACTTACTAGAGCAAAGAAAAGGAAAGGCATTGCCCAACCTCTAAACCTTCCTACCATTCACCTATTGAAAAGAATAGCCAAAAAGAAAAATATTGATACAAAGCAAACTCTAACAAGATAATCCAAGCCAATAAGATTCCTTTTATCTTTCTCCTTGAGTCACTTAGAATCAAGGATGAAATCCATGCCTTTCTATCAAACCTAGGGTGGAATGAGTTTATCTTTAGAAATGAACCAGAGTATGAGGAAATAATCAAAGAGTTTATGTGCACTATCACATCGAGCGGGATAGAAGAATCTAAAGCAGGTTCGTGTGGGTTAGTTTTCAGAGCTTTTGGGGACTCCCACTTTATAACTTTTACCCAACTTCCTACCCTCTTCAACCTTTAAATGGGAGACGATATTCCTTTCATCATCTCTGCACTTGATATAATTTATTCTGAAATTTGGTTAGAAATATCCATTGAAACCAAACATGACCCTAGAACATCTCTGGCCAAATACATTAAAGGCCTTACAAATTGGCTTAGTCATCATATTATCACTTTTTAGTTAATACAATGGGTGATGGGAATGAAAAGGTTTCCCAACAAGACCTAGCATTTCTATATTGCCTAACCAAGAATTAGCCAATTCAAGCAGGCCGGTACTTTGTGGATCAATTGATTCATATGGGTACTGAGCCTAAAAGCCAATTTCTCCTTCCTTCTCATGTCACAACCACTTACCGTTATATGGGAGCCCTAAAGCAAGGAAAATTAAAAAATCCTCACTAAAAAATACTTGCCCTCCTGAAACTTCCTTGATCTGCCCTATCTGATAAATGCCATGGCTATTCATCTAGATAAGTGTACACCTTGGGTCTAATTGGGGCTAAGAAGCATGAAATGACTCAAGCTTCAAAAAGGAAGAGGCTTGCAATAGAGGAAGATGCCTAACCAATCCCATCTCTTAAGCACCAAGCAAAACCTAAGACTTTTGTGTGACGTCCCATTTACCAATCATTCCTAAGGTAGGTGCATTAACTCATTCATAAAGCATGGAAAAATAAGGTTACACAACATAATTAAAATTCTCTCATTTATCCATTGTCATTAAAAGACCTCCTTTCAATTGTTTTTCACACTATATATTGTTTCACAACATAGTAATTATTTACAACAAGGTATACATGGCTAAACAAACTAAAGTACTAATAAGTTTCACATTAGCCCAACCTATATTAGATTGATAGACAACAACTTTAAAATGTAAACTAGATGCAATCTTTAGTCTATTATTCCTGAAATAAAATTTAATGAAAAGGAGTGAGCTTGCATACTCAGTAAGTAAACACATAATGATACTTCAATATTAAATAATATAATAAACATTTAAATATAAATAACTCATCATCATATCCATGCACGAAATAAAGAGGTTTTACTCTTTAATGCCACATAGGCTATCAAATATTATTGCTACACATGTTGTTATATATGGTTGCCACATAGGTTATAGATATCATTGATGCATAGGCTATCAAATATTACTGCCACACATGTTATATATTGTCGCCACATAGGCTATAGATATCATTTTTGCATAGGCTATCATATTTGGCTGCCACATAGGCTATAAATATTGTTGCCACACAGGCTATAGATATCATTGCCACATAAGTTATTGAATGTTATTACCACATAGATTGCTATATATTGTTACCACATAGGCTATAGATATCATTGCCACACAAGCTACCATATTTGGTTGCCACACAGGCTATAAATATTGTTGCAACATAGGCTATAAATATCATTTCAATATAGGCTCTCAAATGTTATTGCCACATAAGCTATTATATATCGTTGCCATACAGAGCATTATATATTGTTGCCAAGTAGGCTATAGATATCATTGCCAAAGAGCCTATAAAATGTTGTTACCTCACAGGCTATCATATTTAGTTGCCATATAGACTATCATATATGGTTGCCA
>CATIWR010066693.1:0-23408 GCA_949677035.1 Omphalea diandra | reverse complement strand
TCTTCATTTATTGACCACATTAATGTTATCTCTTCTTTGTTTCTTCTATAATAAACTGTGATTGCTAAATGTTGGTTAGTTATAGTTGTAAGAAATGGATTCATATATCAACTAGGCGAAATTCCGCGTTTTGCGAGGTTTAAAATTGGTATTAAATTATTTATTTATTTTTATTTTTAAATTATTATTATTATGATAATATCATAAAATGTAATTTGAAAAAAAATTATTACAAAATAAAATATAATTAAACTTCATTTTATAAAATGATCTAATAATTTAAAAGTAAAAGAATTTTAATAAATATCAATAAAGTACTTTCTTTATTAAGAATCATCATTTCAACTTTATTTGAGTTGTTGAACCAATATGTTAAAATTATGGATAAAACCTTAAGAAAATATAAAATCTATATTAACGTATAAATTAAGGCATTTCCATATATAACAAATTAGTTATCAACAGTATAATAGATAAGGCAATGAATCGTGATAATAATATCATCAATAATAGGTCATAAATTGGATCTTGATGGGCAAATGATGTAGCAAATGTTTTCTTATAAAATGATATTTACCAAAGATTTTTTATGCATTTGATTGATATCGTTTTGGATGTGGTTCTCCAATTATCTCATTATATTACCAAACTAATTAGTTTAAACATGTCATTTGTAAAAAGAAAATGTTATTTGTTAAAATAAATATATAAATTTGCTAGTGTAATACTTTTTTCCTTATGAGTTAACTTTGAATTACTCTATTGTAGATGAATATTAAGAAGTAAAATTGGTGTGGTAAGATTATTTATATAGGTGTATCATAGTTTAAAATTATTGAAGAGGCATATGATTATGGTGAGAGTCAATGTGTTCTTGAATGTTTATTAAATACAAAGATTTTAAGAAAAACTAATTAGATATGAAAAAAAATGAGAAGACATGCATTAAATAAATTTTATTAATGATTTGTTATTAATCTATTTGATGGTTAGAATAGATTGAACAAACTTTTTATTGTTACCCAATAAAAATATAAGGAGATTTCACCGTATCAACTCTTTGTTTTATATATATATATATATTAGATTAGATATGGTGTTGCCTTAAACTGATTGAGTCTCATTGTGTTACGGTTCTTTTGAAATAATTTTATCCAAACTTTTGAATAGAATTAATTTTTCAAACAGAATTAATCTCGGAGATACATACTTCAAACCAACAAAAAGCAATAGAATAATAATGCGCCTCTATTCCAAAAATCTGCATATATATGTATACAAGAGTGTTGGACGAAATAATCATTAATAAACGACCTTCACGTTGGCCCAAACTTCATTTTTTTCATGCCAGTCTATAACGGCCTAAAATGGTAAATTATATCGTAAACTCATATTTATAATGTTTTATATTTTAAAGGTTCAAAATACGTGTGATAGCAAATTCTTCCATAATTACTATTTTATTTCTTTTTTTAAACAAATTTTCTTTTTATTTTAATTTAAATATTGCTATTTTTAATTACATTATTATTATTATTATTATTATTATTATTTCATATGTTTAGAAAAAATAGACTTATTTTTTCACAAAAAAATTAGTGTAAACGGTAGGTTTATCAAATTTAATAGTACAAAAAAAATTGAAAATATCAAAATATTTAACTATAACAAATGAAACTACAATTTACAAAAAATGAACTTATAGTTTACTAATATGAATCTATAATTTATACTAAAATGAACCTATAATTTATAAAAAATGAACATACAATTTATAAAAAAAAATGAATCTACAGTTTACAAAAAATGAACCTACAATTTACTGATAATAAATTTACAGTTTATACTAAATGAACCTACAATTTACAAAAAATAAACATATAGTTTATACAAAAAATAAACCTATAGTTTACAAAAAATAAACTCGTATAATTCACCAAAAGAGTAAACGCGTGTTTGTTGATCCAAAAAAAGGCACTCTTTGTTTTTTACACAGGTGATGGGCTACTGGTCTATATTATAATATGATAGGAATCTATAATATAACGATGCAACTAATATTAAATAGGCCAAAACACTAATTCCAATTAAAAGATGGAAAATTCTATTTGCAATCATTATTTTTCTCTTAACACTATCTTTCTTTTTACAATCACTTTTTATTTAAAATTTTCTTTTCATAACTCTTTATTTCCTTTTCTACCCCTTTAATTTTTACAATCCCTTTTTATGAATAATAAAAAAAATTTTATCTCTTTTCAATTGTACAATCTATTTTTCACTTTAAAAACCTCATCTTTCACTTTCATCATAAACCCTAAATACTTTATGTCAAAATAATTGATCAACCAAGATAAATACTTTAGTATTAGATAGCTTTAATCTTTAATTTAGAATAAAGTTAATTCCACTCTACAATCATTTAAAATCTAAAATAAATTAAATTTCATAAAGCAATTAAGCAAAAAAAAAATTGTACTAGAAGCACATATATATATATATATATATATCCGAAAAATATTCACTTCTCATTGGTTCAAGACAGATTTCAAAGTTGAAAGTTCAATAATATAAGTCATAGAACAACCATATCCAAGAGACTGTTAAGGAACAACAATAAATTCATCATTATAATGAAAACCTATTTTTTGTAATGTTATTCAAGGGCAAATGCTTGATAAGATTCTAAAAAGTACTAATTAAAACAAAGAAAATGTTATGTCAATTAAACAGTAACTTGCAAAAAAAAAAAAGATGTGAATTTAGATATCAAAAGATTATACGTAAATAATAATGTTGAAAAAAATAATTTATTTAAAATATATAATAATTTAATTTATCAAATTTTATGGTAAGTATAAAGAAAGAATTGGGAGTCGTAAATAAAATTTTCCTTAAAAATCATGCTATTTGTTTTACTTGTTCCTAATTGTTAGCGGTTACCATTGGCGGTTGCTATTGCTAATGATTAGAATATTTAATAAAATTATTATTAAATATAATTATTAATATAAAAATAAATTTTAAATAAATAACTATATTTCATATTTTAGATTTCTAAAAATAAATAATAGTTATTTTATTGAAAAATTTAAATAATATATTAGATATAAGTAATGCAATTAAAAATGATATTAAAATAAACATTATATTAAAGTTAATAAAAAATATTATCTTTTTTGTTATAAAAGTGTTATACTTGATGAAAAGTAATAAAAGAATATACTTTTCTGAATTGAAACTATTATGTAACTTATCAACTACCAGCTCCTTTTTCAAATAAAATGTAACATTAATTAAATGCATCTTTTTATGCTTTTTAGAAATTAAGACTCTATTTGTTTTATAAAAAAAATAATTTGTATGAGAAAAATATTTTTTAAGAAAAATATTTTGTAGCGTTTGGAACACATTATAAAAAATATTAATTTTCTTTTATTTTATAAATATTAATTTTCTTTTAATTTATAAGATTATAATAAAATTTAAACCATAAAATATTTTATATTTATACTATTTATTATTTAATATAAAAAAATACATTAAAAATGAAAATTTTTTATGAGTTTCATCTATCACCGGCGATGACGCTGGTTGACAATGACCAGTAACGAGAATCGGTAGTTAATGATAATTAATGATTATAAATATATGTATTTATGTGATTTATTTTCTTTTATATGAGTTTGTCAACATTTAGAAAATGACTTTTTGTTTTGAAAATGAAAAATCATTTTATTGAAAAATAATATAATTTTTCTTTTGATTAGAAAAATATTTTTTGTTTATCAATTTTTCTAAATGCACCAAATAGAGAAAAATATAAAAAATATTTTCTTAAAAAATATTTTTCACAAAACAAGTGGAATCTAAATAATAAAAATACCTCCTAAAATGAAAAACAAACACCCCTTATATCAGTAACCATGAAACACTCTTTATATATGACTCTTTATACATACATACATACATATATATATAATTTTGATACTATAAATTCTATTACATGATTTATTATTATTTATTAAATATTATTTATTTTATTAGTTTTAAAACTATCATTTTGTTTTTTAAATTTTAATATAATTGATAATTAACTTAGAATTAAACAATAATTTTAATTCATTGTAGATTTTATATTGTCAAAAGATTACTTTTTCAAATAAAAAATTTATAATTAGTTAATATATTAAATTTTTAATAAAATTTTATTATTATTGTGCGCATTAAGTCACGAATTGACAACTAATTTTATCTACATTTTTAGATGATCTCAATGAGGATAGTACATTGCACGTAGCCACTTAGCCGTAGATTTATAATTTATAGTTGGTGCAAGTGGAGTTTCAATTCAACGACCCCACCGCTCACGCAATTAATCAAACTGCCATCTAACAGTCCTCTTACTTATCTTATTCATTGATGAAAAGTTTTCAAGTCTATGGACAACATCATCGATAAGGAAAGGAAGAGAAATTAACACAAAGGGAAGATGCCATTCAAATTGGCATAGCTACTTTGAAAAATTGCATGCTTCATTTGCTTGTCAATTTTTTTTATAACAAAATAATTTAATTAAAACTAGCCATGCAATTTGTACATTATATAATATCATTATAATAATAATTTTTAAATAAATTTAATATTCATATTATTAATTGGACGATTAATTGTTATTTTCTAAAAATTATTATCAAGTAAATAAAATAATAAAATAAATTTCTTAAAATTATAATTATATATAAAATTGTAACAAAAAAAATTATCTTTTGATTTATATCTTTAATTTCATATGACTCAATTTAAAAAAAAATATTAAATTTGAATAAAATAATTATTAATAATCAATCAAGAAAATAATAATATTAAACATTTCATAATAAAAAATGAATTAACAAATAATTATAACTTATATATGTGAGATAGTTATAATAAAATATTGTCTATTGATTTATAATTTTTATTTTAAGAAAATTTATTAGAGTGGAATAAATTGATCCCTATAATAATCTATTACACTGTTTTTAACTCTTATATATTAAAAATTTTGAACAATCAATAGAATTAAGTTAAATTTAACTTTCTATATATATTTTTACTTTTTAAGTTTTTAATTTTCTATTTGTAAGTTAATTTAGACTTTTATTTTTTAAAATTTCCTCTTTAAATTTTTATATATGATATTAAATTATTTTTTAAAATTTTCACTTTTAAATTTTTTAATTTCTTATTAGATAGTTTTTTATGGTAGTTAACTATTTTAATTTTTAATTTTAAATTTCAAATATGACAATTTTTTTTAATTTAATAAAATAAAATAATAATAATAATAATTATTATTATTATTATTATATTATATGTAATTATTTGATAAACTGTGAATATAAACTTAAAATTAATATTAATAATATGCCGTGTTCTGCCTCCCTTGTCCCTATTGGTAGGAAGACTTTTTGGCTGTTTGTTGTGTTAAATTCTGGATGGGTTTAGCTGATCACCACTATGATTAATGTAAATCCAAATTGTTTATTGTGTTAAACTAACTTATATACTTTAAAATTTTAAACCATCAACGAAATTCATTTAAATATTAACTTATTATTTAGCATTTTTATTTTTTAAAATTTTAATTTTAATATTAACTTGTTTAAAATATTTACTATATAAGTTTTTTTAATTTTTTATTTAGAAATTAATTTAAAATTTTTACTTTTATATTTTTTAAAATTTTTATATGATATTAAATTCTTATTTAGAATTTTTACTTTTAAAATTTTTATTACAGTATTTTTTATAGAATACTTAATTTTTTAATATGACAGTGTTTTGTAATATAATTAAAAATAATGATCTATGATTGTATTATATATAATTATTTAATAAATAATATCATAAAATTAACTCTAAAATTAAAATTAATAAAATATATTGATTGATTTAACGTCATAAATTTTTAAGTCCCAAAAAGTCTAGCAATCCCCTGCTGCTGGTAGAAAGGCTTTTTTGTTTTCGAGAAGCTTAGCTAACCATCGATTATAGTTAATGTAAATTAGAGTTGTTTCTTGTGTTAAACTAACTTATATACTCATAATTTAAAATGATAAAAAAAAATTAATTAAATTTAACTTTTTATTTAGATTTTTTTTAAAAAAAATAAATTTATTATTTAGAAATTTTGTATATGACATCAACTTTCTGTTTAAATTTTTTAAAAAAATTTCTTATTTAGATGTTTTTAATATGATATTTAATTTTTAATCTCATTCTTAAAAAATTTTAATATGATAATTTTTTATTATATAACTATATTATACACAATTATTAATAAATTAAAATTTAAATTAATAATATATATCAATTAATTTAACTTCATAGACTTTTATGTCTCAAAGATGCTTGTCCTATCCTCTCGCAGCCTCCCTAACCACTGCTTGATTGTTTATTGTGGTAAATTCTGGGTAGATTTAGCTAACCACACTTACTACTACTGTTAATGCAAACCCAAGTTTTGATTTCATCCCAATTCCACAACGTCAAAAATATATGACATATAACTTTTTCTGGCCATCGCAAACTCTAAAATTTCATATGAAGACAAAGAAAAATTGCATATTCATGATCACATATTAAGTTCATATTAAGAAAAATTTCATATTAAGTTCCCTCTTATGTCAAATTATGCGATCATCAAGTTTAGTATTCTTCTTTTTCTTTTTTCTTTTTTCTTTTTCTTTTTCCCTCTCATCCTCGAAGCTAAAACATAAAGCAAACCTCATTTCATCATATAGCCGTATAATATAACTATATAATATAACGAAGATTCTTTCAGCCCTCCCACGTGGTCAACCCAATGATTCCACTGACTAGAACAATAAAGAACAGTGGCCGTCGGATCCACCGCAAGTTTAGCTTCATCACCATCCCCAAGACCCTTATGCAGGCCCCACAATTAGCAACATGCAAATGAAAACAATGCCATAGATACATGCAAAGCTATAATTAAAAAAACAAAAAGAAAAACCAAGGGCCAGGATTCGACTCATAGTGATCACTACTCACTCAACTTTATGTTTATGGTATTTAGGTGGGGCCATGGACCATCAAAAACATGAGATCCATAGCGTCCCAAAAAATGTGTGCGTATATATATATATATATATATATTAATTGCACTGATAAATTATAGGCTCCGGCTTGGGGTTAAGTCTCTGTCAAAGTCTAATTACTTCATAGAAAAATCAGTGGCATCTGACATCAGATTCTTTAAATTCAATCGGAATAAATTAAAAAGAAAAGAAACTTTACCCAGAGAACTTCATAATTTTGCATATGGAGTCATCCTACCGATGCCTTCTCATCAGATGATTTCTATCATGGTTGTGCAGCCACAAACACAGTATCATTTTGGTCTTTCTTCCCACAAAATCATCCGAATGCATGTCATACAACGCATAATGCAGTGAATCTATTCCCTTGTGATGGAGTTTGGTGCAGGAAGTTCACTAAAGGAACAACTTTAAAAAGGCGGGCAACAGTTCTCCACAAAATATATTTATTTATCAGACTTGGTTAAATGATATAATAATACACAAAGATCAAAAAGAAATAAAATTTGGGCACAAAAGTCCATTTGAATTAGGTAAGGACTAAAGATGAGCATACTTTCTTTTCAAGAAATGTGAAAATGTGACAAATAACAATGAGGCCGTAAAAAATGCTCTGTTCTTTCCAAAAATGATGGTTAAGTTCTTTGTGTAGTTCCATGGCCTTTTCTGATATGGTCCTATATGGGGCACCACAAAAGATACTAAAAACCAACCAAACATGTACATGACACCATCTGCATATCTTAGTTTTGAAGGGTTTCTGTTATATCTGGCCCCCTCATTAGGTTTTCTCATGCAGCTATGTCTGTTTTACACACTGTATTCTTCTTCTGGGTCCTCATATCATGGAGTTGTTTTTTTATTCCTCTTGATTCCGCTTCTTATTGCCTACATAACCATTGGGAAAAAAGAAATCAACAATTCGAGCAGAAAACTGATCGCTTTTGGGAGTTCCAAGAGCAATCAAATACCTGGGTGGAAGTGGAACTGCCTTATGACCTAGTCTCTTGTGTTAATGATAACTGTACCATAGTGGGTTCAATTGATCAAATAACAGAAAACAAAGACGAGAGCTTAGAAAGAGAATATGATGTTTCCAGGCAACCTGAGAGCCTGAAAAAGAAGGAAAGGGATAAAGGAGGTACAGTGGAGAATTCTGAGATTGCTCTGCCTCAGAGAAAGAGAATTTCTTTGACTAGAATGTCTGAGACATCCATTTGGGTTACAGGTGAAAGCGGGTCTATCTATGAGAGGCTCTGGAATGGAGTACAGTGGGTGATTGCACCCCATGATCTACCAATATCGGCAGGTCATGCAATCTGTGTCTTTATTGTCAATCAGACAATTCTTGCTCTGTCAGAAGCAGGAATTCTATATCAGGTACCACTAATTTACTAGTTGTCTCAATTTGAACATTAGAAAAGAAACCTTTGAAAAAACATCTGTGCATATATGAACCTAAAACAGCTTTTGGCATTTGATTTACATGAGGTACAGCGGTTTATTTTCTATTTCTTTCCAGTTTTTATGTGTGTTATTTTAGTGAAGGCAGAGGCATGACACACCACACATGTACAGCAAAAAAACCTTGATGAAGACGAAGCTAGAAGTATTTTCTTACCTCCCTACCCCTGTTAGCACTTTCAATCAGAAAGAGTACGCATGCTATTTCTGGACACCGTCTGCAGTTTATACAGACAGTTTAGATCAGTGTAATATGTGTGTGTGTGTGTGTGAAGATGCCATGCGTCAATTTGCGCAGGACTCTTAACATTTGGGCTTGGGTCCTCCCAAAACAACAGTTATTAGCTCTAACACAGGGATCAAACTAAGTTTGCAATGAAGTTACTCAGTCAAAGAAAGTAAAGATTGGTATAACTAATACTTCGGCATGGATACCAAACTTTAGAATAGATAAATTTTACTATTCCATAATACTTATGTCCTCATGTAATAGGAATTCTATGTTCATGCCTACACTACGGCAAAATATTTTGTAGTACTGGGAGCGCAAGAATATTAACATTGCCTCTATTGACTGCACTTCATTTCCCTTTTTCTTTTCAGATGCAACTCGGTGAAAGCGCACAGCCAGTATGGGTTGCCTTCACCCCAACTTTTGATTCAAGCATGGATAAAGATGCAGAAAAAAGTTCAGCGATCCTGATAAAGTCTGGTGTTGTGTCACATGATGGGGTGTGAGTGCGCCATTTCAGTTTCAGAATTTCATTTAGTGAGCTATATGTACCAAAAGAGTGTATCATATCCTGTTACAGTATAAAATGAACATAATCCACTGATTTTGCTGCATTGCGTACCAGGAGAATTTATTTCTGCACAAAGAAGGGATTACTGTTAGAGCTGATTGAGGTTGAGCCTCCAAGGTAACACCAGATATATTTATACAAGTAAAAGCAGTAGCTAAACTAGTTCCATATTTTTGAATTTCAGTCTCTGACAGTGTAGATTCTGACGGGGAGACTAATGTCACTTGGACATTTGTGCTATAAACGTAGAACAGATGGGTACATCATGGACGACCGCCAGGTGGAAATGTCGCAGCAATTGCCGATGCTGGCAGTATTAGACCAGAAGTAGTATATACCATCAGGTGATTCCACTCTCTCATCCAATTCTGCAGACATACTAGGCTGCATGAGTGTATATTAAACAAATCCAAATCATTCAACTCAACAGAACCATAATTCAATCTATTGGGGCTAGATAATTGAGTATCATCTAATTAACAATCGAGTCAAGTACGTTCTAGAAATGTGAAACTAAATGGTCTTACCAGAAGAGAAGAAAGTAACATGAAGGGTGTTAAAGTATCAATTAAAAATATCGGAGATTGGAGAAGACCACATTTCAATTTACGTGAGAACTTCTGAAAATGTGTTGCTGCACATTGATGAGAGTGAACCCCATAGCCACAAAGCCTATTATGGATGTTTTAGATACCAAAGGATCATGCTAATGTGATATTATAATGCAGCTCAGCCGGCAATCTCTATGAATATGACAAGGGCTCAAAGCCACCATGGAAGAAACACATATGGACAGAAACAAATGGGGAAGATGCTTTACTGATGTCATCATCCGGCTATACCATTAATGGCTTAAGTGGAGATTACTTCATTTCCCTGTTTCTTTTGACCAAGGTACCATATCTACACATCAAAACTTTTCACAGCTATCAGAAATCATGTTAAATTTTTTGACTTGGAAACTTTTTTTGGAGTATATAAAAAGTGAAAAATATCATTCCAATGAGGAAAACTGTACAATAACAGTTGGGGAAAAGCACTGTACTCACCATCATTTCATGTTTTAGGAGGCAATAACAAGCCTTTTCTGGATCATTGAGCGTATGGAGTGATCATGGACTTATACCTGCTACATGTTAAAGTTGAAAAGGTCAAATTCCATTTATAATATAAAAAATTAGAAAAAAAAAAACTAATTGCAGAAAGCCAAAGGTTTTTCATAAGTAAAGCTCATTACAATAAAATACTCAAATATATGCTAATCTCACGATATTCTTTATATATTTACTAGAATATATGCTAATCTCACGATATTCTTTATATACATAGCAAGGGAAATTGGTAGAAAGACGAAAACAACAAAGGAAGTGGAAATGGATTCTCCATGAAAGCCCAAAAGACCATCAATTGACTTCCATCACACCAGTTCTACAAGATGAATCAAACGAAAATTTTTCATTATTTTTCACCACAGCTGCTGGATCCATTTTTGAATATCGAATTCTGAAACACATAGGTGAGTTGAGTAGCTATTCTTAATCTGCTAATTCTAAATTTGTTTGCTAGTTGAATGTCATGTGAGAGTTTTTATATTAACCTTTTTTTTTTTTTTTTTGGGGGGGAGGGGGGGTGGCGGGGGGGCTGCTGGGAAGGTGTGGGTTTGTTTCTCTATTGACTTCAAGAAAGGAATGTCTATTACTGAATAAAACAGCAAAATTTTGAACAAGCCCAACTTCATTCATCAGTTATAAATTTCTAATATATGAAGCAAAATTTGCATCCTGAATGCAAGCTTTTCATACAAAGACAGGTAGTGCTTTAGAGAATCAGCTTCCTGAAGCATGGTTGGAACACATGCACCCGGCACATGCAAAAGCTGCTAAAGGAATTCCTGGGCTGCAACTTCAAGTTGGCAGAATAATATTTGCATTGGATGATGGTAGATTGTCTGAATTGCATCTCCCAGGACTAGGTGGGGAAAATGCAGGTCCAAATTATCAAATCAATGTCCGAAGAAAAGTATCTGCCAAATATGTATGGTCAATATTAGATGCACCAGAGACAGAAGGATGGAATGCAGAGTATTGCAAAGAGGAACGAGGAGCCACAAATTGCATCACAGGCATAAGAGACGAACCTAATGATCCGGGAATTACAAGATCAGTGACCAGAAGAAGAAAGGGAAGCCAAGTACAACAAGATTACTTAGTTCCAGGCTCTAGTGAACTAATCAACTCTTCAGAAGAGTATAGTTTTCCAGACAATTGGATCAACTCTAACTTTCGTCTAAGAGTGATGCATGGAAGCAGATCATTTTTCCTCATAACAGATGGTGGTTTGGTTTTTGAATATCTTAATGCGGAAAATGTATGGCTTTGGCTGAGGCATGATCACTCAACACCAATGAAAGGTGCACTGGGAAACTATCATGGGAATTTATTTTTAGTTGACATATATGGTAGTTTGCTTATCAGAGAGAGGAGTGGAGATGAGCTGGCATGGTTAAACTGCACCGCTATGAGGAAAGGAAAGCAAGTAACTGTAGGCCCTCCATGGGATGGAATTCCAGGTAAAGCCATGAAAGTTACAACAGAAGATGCACTCTTCTTTGTGAGCAAAAATGGAAGATTACTACAGTTTACAGTAAGTAGCAAAAACCAACTAAAATAAATCTCTGTCCAGTAAATTCCTCATCAAAAGAATCGATAAAAAAAATGTCAAAAGAAGGTTTTTCTTCACTCCCTCGTGCAGATCAGGTTCTTAGTCTCTTACAATGTTGATGTTGACTAATGACCCAAATCACTGACAGGTTGCACTGAGGAAGTTTAAATGGAAAGACTGCCGAAACCCTCAAAATACCAAAGTAGCAAGCATAGTAGACCAGGAGCTGTTCAGGGAAAATATAGTATTTGTCATTGGAAGAAATGGTCGGATATATCAATATAACAAAGTGACAGAACTGTGGCATGAGCATCATCAGTCTCAGCATTTGATTCTTTCAAGAGTGCCTGGAACTGCTATGAGGCCATCATCTCTATCACTTGCAGGCTCACTATTTTTGCTGTCAGAAGATGGTGGACTAGTTGAATATCATTGGAATACGGGCGAAGGCTGGAACTGGGTAGAACATGGCACACCTAATAAAGGCGTGACCTTGATCACTTCTCCTAGCCCATGCTTTGAAGGTAATCAAATTTTTCTGATTGGTTCAGATGGAAAAGTATACATGAGGTATATGGACCAACTGACTTGGAGATGGAAAAACTGTGGTTTCCCATATGTTAAAAATAAAAAGGATGCATATCAAACAGAGGTAGAGGCAGAACACAAGAATGAAGAAGGTTGCATAGATAAAGATATATCAGCTAGCTTGTTGAAGGATGCAGAAAACTTCAGTGATCCCAACAGAAACTGCGACCCAAAGGTTAGCAACTTACCATAAATAGTGAAACTAATAGTGTGGTGACTAGCAAACATTAATGATAAATATTCACAGGTAGTATCAACAAGACCAATTCCATTTTCTGGGGATTCAGTAGTTTTCGAGCTAAGAGATGGCAGAGTAAGTACTTATTTATTACTTTTTTGTTTTTCTCCAGTTTAATCCAATTTTATCTGAAATAGATTCCAAGTTGGATACCACAAAGCAAACCACCTAAGAAAATGAAAGATGGACTAAAACAGAAAAGTGCCAGAACGTATAATTGAAGCAAAAACAGATTGTATCATTCTGCAAAATTTGCTAGAAGAAAAAGACTACCGATCTGAGGAATGGTATCTTACCTAAAACCTATGCTCTGTCTAGGTGTTGGAAGCATCCTGCAAAAATTTCATTTCTTTGAAGTAGCATTCAAATTTAATGGAATGTGAAGTTGAGATAAGGCATCTGAATTCATAATCTTAAAAACCGTAGATAACAAATGGTGAGGTTACTCACCTTAGAGTTTTGATGGCAGTTGGCAGAAATGCGACGAGTGGAGGACACACGTTGGGCATGGTCACGCATAATTGGCACTCCAACAAGCTCATGCATAACCAGTTTTTGGACCGCTGTGGCATCATGAAAAGGGAGCAAAACCACAATGCAACATTACAAAAGGACTTAAAAGCTTGGTCAGAAACAGGCAGGCTAACAAACTACAAATCAACAAATATTGTACAGTTAACAACGAGAGACAGCAAGAATCATATTATACTCCTGTTATTTTGCCTGTTCTTGTGGACTGAAACATTCAAGAAAAAGATCTAGTAGTAAGTAGCAGCTAAACAGGGAATACAGAAAAATAATACGCAGCATGGCAGAAAGGGGAATTTGGCTTTCAACACGTAGAAAAAATTTAGACAGCCATCAACGAGAAACACTACATATGATGAATAATATTTTACTACTATTTGCCATTGCAATGATTTCCAAATGTTGAATATTATATTATTAGCACTTGTTTTAGGATAATAACAAAACAAGTCACATTCCATGCCATGGATGTCCACGAGACTAAACTCTTTTCAGGCGTAGCATCGAACAATTTGCGTACGTACACTTGTAAGTTCATATCTGCTGTTTTGTTTTTTCGAATCTATATACTTGGATGATGTCATCCTCAACATGAAACTCAAACTCATTAATCTCTCCAAATGTAAACTGAGATCAAAGTGCACTTCCAGTTCGGATCTTACCGTTCTCTAATGCTAATATTGAGATCCACTTAATCCACGCCTACTACCCAAACAAAAGCTAATAACCCAGCTCAAGAAGAGCTCATCCACACCACTAGTAGTCAAAAGCTCACTAGTGATCTCGGATAAAATATTTTCTTGCTTTTGTATGATTTTTTTTTTTAAGTTAGAGATCCTTTTACACGGATTTGTTAAAAACTTGGACGGCACCAACTTGGATTTGGGACTTTCGGATTGAATTGAGTTCAAATGTCCTTTGAAATGATATAATAATAATAGCAATAAGAAGAAGAATCATCATCAGGATCATGGCCAACAGGCCAATTTCTAATTTAACTGGAAAAAGCACTCCTCGAACAATTTGAGAGCATGCAATCACGTCAACAAGAATGATACAATTAACAGTTTCCAGGAGTGTTAAATTCCAGCGCTCCACTAAATGCAACCCTAGGTTTATGTTTGTTCCTCCTGCTGCCCATATGGTCAAAGGAAACTTTCCAATTCAATTCTGCATCCAGGATTTCCAACAATGCCAAAGTTAAATGAGTCAAAACTCGTGCAATTCATTATCTTTGCCACCCATACTCAGATGGAATTTTGTGCCAATTTTGACCAAAACACAAGTAGATTAGGATGCTTGCTATCCCCCGCAAAGCCCAAGTGCCACAAGCATTCAATCAACATCCATATCCTGCCAACTAATACTTCAAGTTTACAAGAAATTTGCAAACTACGATCACACAGAATATTGTGCATCAGGATCTGCTATTAAATGTGGGTCAAATATTCTAAAAATTTCCAAATGAAAAAGAATACTAAGCTTAAAGTTACAAATAAATCAGTGCCAAACCACAGAATGGGAAGGTAGAGTAAGAGGTATTCAAGCATTTCAGCAAACAAGTCATCAATCCATAAACCCATTTAATACATGCATAGCTTGCAATCTAACTCTACAACTATTAATGTCAAACCCCTCAAAGAAAATCCATACACCCTCTCCATAAAAAAACTCAAATGCTTAGTATCTCCTCCTAGGACTCCTTGAGCGATCTGCTCGTCCTGATCTGTAAAAATTAAAACACGAACAATTTATATTTTGCAGCAAAATACAAAGAAATAACAGTTACGCCTGAGAATATCAAGTTCAACATCTCAAGAAAGTCATCATGTGTATATCAACTCAAAGAATAACTCATATCAAGTCATCATAAAGAATAGGATCATATTTGCCAGGGTATCACTGCCAATCTCAACTAGCCTAAATTTTTACTTTTCAAAAGTGTCCAGTAGTGAATATAAGCCACATCCACTCCCCCCCCAAGCGGGCAGGGGTGTCCGGCACTGAAAATTCTTGATTACCAAAAAACTTGCATGTTCAATATAGAATATATAGATTAAGCTACAAATCACCATAATTTTAGAATGAACACAAATAATATCAACTTCTTTTTTTTTTTTTTTTTCTTGTGGCGACGTCATCCAAACCTTCTACAAAGTTGCTAATCACAACTTGACTTTAAGACTAACAATCCATAAAACTCCTTCACAATCTACAGTCTAACATGTGACGAGGATTATAGGCACACAGTAATAATAGCTCTTTCCCCATAAATCATACTTTTTCAGAATTACAATTAAATTCATTATGAAATATAGAAACCAAAAACCTTAATTTCACAATGTTACATCATAATCATAACACTTCAAAATTCTAATGACTTTCACTCTTAACAAATAACACACAATAATTTAACAGGAGGCAATTATATACAGACCTCATGTTCCTTCTTTTGATGGGCCCATTGCAGAAGGCCCAATCAACATTGATGATCTGCGTCAGAAGTTCAGTTTTGTTCATGGCAGCTATTGCATTTTGTGCTTCCTCAAACTTCTCATATTCTATCAGTGCATAACCCTTTGCAAAACAACAACTCCTGTTAGTATATGCTGAAACTGAATTATTTCAAAATTCTCAACAAAAGCAAGCAGCCAATCACATTGTCAGCTAACTTGAGCCAAATAGTCACAAAAAGACTAACACAATCAACATAAAAATCATAACCATATCAAAATACTATTTACTGAAGGAATTGAGAATGAACATGCGCAATAAATACCTATACTTCATTCAGTCACCAGGAATAGACAAGCTACCAATACTCGTTAACATTTTACAATTTTTTAAACCAATGTGGAATATATCAGTGCAACAATTTGATTTTTAAAATCATTTTACATGCTAATCAAATTCCATTAACATGGAAGCCTCTTCTAATAAAATTATCTTCTAATAAAATTAATAACTGATATCAGGACCTATGAATTATGATACTCATAAAAAAGTGTTTCATTTCATAGATTTTTACACAAACAATTAGTCAAGGTTCAGGATAGTAAATTATCATTGTACGGGTTAACATCATAGCATGTCTGTTAAAGGCGGCTGACCGTACCTGCACCTCTTAAGGCCAAAGGCGGGCACTTTCACTTAGGCACTTGCCTTGGTGCCTTAGGTGCGAGAAAGGCGCACCTTTCCAACTTCTACAGTAAACTACATTTTTCACCTCAAAATATCACCATCATTGGAATCACAATTGGAGGATCTGCCAGAATTTGGCGCCGATGTGCTGGAAAATCGGCGGAAAGTTCACTAGCATTGCCAGAAAATCATCAGAATCCGACCAAACCGCCAACAATGAGGTCACGGTTGCCGATATGTTCATTTCCAGCAACCATGTACCTGTGATTTACCTCTTTTAACCCTGTTTTGATTTCTTTCTCTCTCTCCCCTTCTGCCGTGTTCCGTTTACCTCTATTTATGGTGAGAGATGATTTCTGGATTACCTTTGTTTCTGGGTTTTTGGGTTTTGTATTTTTTGCCTGTGATAATTTTTTTATAGTTATACATGTGTCTTCTACTTGGCCTTGCTTTGACTGCTCATTTAGCGTAGGAAGCTTTTTAAATCATTCAACAAGTTTTCAATCATTATAAGGTTAGACAGAAGAAGTAGTTATCTTGCAAGAAATAAGCTTTTCCTAATCTAATTCAAGAAGATTATCAAAGGAATAGAGATATTTTCCCTAGATAATTCATTCAATATATAATGTTAATAAGCATATATAACTATTAGTTCTTAGTTTTAGTTTTATTTTATTTTTGTGGCTAATGTCACTCAGGCACGCCCCCCTGCCTTGCACCTGGTGCCTAGGCTAAAAGATCCCTTGGAGCCTTAGTGCCCCTTGCACCTTTAATAACTATGCATTTATACTTCAAAAACACTGTCGCCTAAATACACACATCTTAACAAAACAACTGAGCCATATCATGGAAAAGGTAAAACAGAAAGAGGAAACATATAACCCACCTTAACAAACCCTGTACGACGATCAAGATTTAAATGCAAGTTCTTGATCTCACCAAACTCACCAAAAGCATTTTGTAGATCATCCTCTTGTGCCTCCTCATGTACTCCGGTGACTAGAATAATCCATCCTTCAATAGCTGCACATTTTCACAAGGTAATAGACCAAACAAATAAATAAATAAATTCAACAGCTACGGAATTACTATCACCCATTTGAAGACCAAACTGAGTTTGTTGAAGAAACAAAAGATATTAGCCAGAAATCAGTGCAGGACACATCAAGCATTCATATAAATGTTCTCAAAACTTCTATTAAAAGGAAACGGGGTGATTTTAATGCCCAAACTAACAAAACCCAAATAGAATATAAATATGAAGGACACAGTCTAAAGCTTTAATTAAAGAGTTTACTTTGTTTTGCAGATGAGAAACCCTAATATCACCAAATCCTAATCTAAACACCAACTATTAAGCTCAGATTCAGCGAAAAACCCTAGCAGAACAAAGAACAATACACACATTAGAAACATAAGATAAGGATGCTGGGGCAGTAGTACTGACATCTCTGGGGGCCGGGCCCACCATCGGATCGAAGGGAGTCAAAGTCACGAGCGGCGAGGCGGCTCTGGCGGTTGGCGTCAGCCTCCTCTCTAAAGCCACGGCCTTTAGTCTTCTTGGGAGCAGAGAGTGAGGAAGAATCCCCTCCGGTAATTGCAGACTTCAGCTTGGGAAGCAAAGCGCGAGGGGAGGCGTCGACGTCCACCTCGTCCATCAGATCGTCGTCTTCCGGCTCGAAGTCCACCGCTTCCGCATCTGCGTTTGCCATTCTCTCGGTAATAGCTTATTGGAGGGAAATTTAGGGGTTTCTCTACTCTGAGCTAGAACTCGAAGACCGAGTTGGTAAAGTTTTAACTTGATCAATTTGAATGCTAGTATTTATGAGAATATATGGATCGATAATCCTCTTCTTTTAACGGGTCGGGTTTGGCACATTTTGAATTGGGGAGTGTTGGTTATTATCATTGAGTTTAATATTAATTATAGAATGTATTTTCAATTTTTATTTTTTCAAATTGAAAGAATATTTCTTAAAAATTGAGTTACAGAAATTATAAAAATATTTTTTTTATGATTTTCAAAAGTCTATTTTGTCTTTTAAAAAATAAATTCTTAAAAATTATATATTTTGATAATAATTTTAATTTTAAATTTTAACAATAGAAATATAAAATCAAAATTAAAAATTAAACCAAACATACCCTAAGGAGCGTGTTTCCTATGGTGTTTATTTTTTGTTTTATATTTATTCTTCTTTGAAAAGACAAATATGTTTTACTGGAAGTATTCTTTTTTTTTTTTAAAGGACAATTAATAGAGTTAATTTTAACAAATCACGATTTATTAAATTTTATTCATTTTTTTAAGTTATTGCAACTCTCATAATTACACTCGTTTATTATCATCATAATTATTTATCATTATTGTTTCTACTATTGTTTTCATCAATGTGGTCACCATGACAAACGTTTTTTTTCATAAGAAATATAGTTCGAATCCATTAAAAGCATCAGCAATTACAACTGCTTTCATGATCATAAAAACATCCACCTCACCAACAAGGTTACATCATCGGAGATAAGTTGATATCCACTTTTCACATCGTAATAATCGGACTGTGAGAGGCCATAACAGTTTATCGTGAATTTTCAAGATAGCTTCCACTTCAAAAGGAAGTAAATTAGACTTAATAGATGTAACTCAGCAAGCCAGTTATCCTGCCAAATTGAAATGGAGAGTGACCCTTACTAGCTCTCCAATAAACAAACACGGATTGTTATATCATGGAATATTGCAATATAGATTAAAAATTCATCACACATATAAAAAAATAGATTTTTTTTGTTAATAAATATGCATCTACTCTTTGAAAAATTATATAAGTTCATTTTTTTTATAAACAGTAAATTCTTTTTTTTATATAAATTGTAAGTTCATTTTTTTGTATAAACTATAAATTCATTTTTTTGTAAATTGTAAGTTAATTTTTTATAAACTATAATTTCATTTTTTTTATAAATTGTAAGTTCATTCAGTATAAACTATAAATTATTTTTTGTAAACTATAGGTCCATTTCGGTATAAACTATAAATTATTTTTTGTAAACTATAGGTTCATTTTTGTATAAACTATAGACTTATTATTAATAAACTGTAGTTTCATTTTTTGTAAATTGTAGGTTTATTTTTTGTAAATTATATATTTATTTGGTATAAACTGTAAATTTATTATCAGTAAATCATATGTTCATTTTTTGTAAAATATATGTTTATTTTGATATAAACTGTAAATTTTTTATCAGTTAACTATATATTCAATTTTTTATAAACTACAAGTTTAATTTTTTTGTAAACTATAGGTTCAACTTTTGTAAACTATAGATTCATTTTTTATAAATTGTAGATTCACTTTTCGTAAAATATATGTTCATTGTTTGTAAACTGTAAGTCGATTTTTTATAATTAAATATTTTGATATTTTCAATTTATTTTGTGATATTAAAATTGATAAACCTACAGTTTATTTCAATTTTTTATGAAAAAATAAGTCTATTTTTTTAAACGTATGAAATAATAATAATAATGTCAATGTAATTAAAAATTAAAAAAAGAGATGTATAAGAATATAAATGTGTATATTTAAAGTAAAAAAAAAAGTTTGTTAAAAAAATAAACAAAACAATAATATTTTAAGTAAAACAATGAAGTTTATAAAAAAAAGAAATAAAATAGTAATTAAGAAAAATATTTTTGTATTTGTTGCTATCACACGTGTTTTAAACCCTTAAACCACAAAGTATTTATTGACAGAATATAATTTGCCAATAAACACTCTCCTCTAGAACCATATTGGCTTCCAAAATATTTTGCCAAATAAACCCAATAAGGCCTAAAAAAAGTGGATTTTGAAAATTGTTTGGCTTTCGAAATGTATGAACACAAAACAGTTCACTCAATTTCGCAGGTCAAGTTGGGTATTGAATTTGCGACATAATTATTGAGTTTGGGTTATATGATAATTCACCTTATATTCGATTTGATATATATAATAAATATATAAATTTCTTATATATATTTTTTTATCATAATGTATTCAATAGTCGCATTTTTTCTTTCATTTCTCTTTTGCTCGCTTTTCTATCTGTAACTTTTCTTCGTGGTCAATATGTTGTACTAGCACAATCAAAATTTCAATCCAATGGAGAACTCTTCTTGGTCAATATGTAACACTAGCACAATCAAAATTCCAATCCAATGGAGAACTCCAATGTCTTCCCTCATCCATATCTATTATGTTGTCCTGTGGCGAAATTAAAATTTTTTTTGTGAAAACCCACTTACGTAAAATTGTTGATAATCGATAGTAACAACAGCGACGAGATGAAGGAAGAAAAGGAAAAGATCGATGAGGAAGAAGTAAATGTTTTTTTTTTTTAGAGAGAGAGAAGGAGAGACCCTTTATAAAGTCCGAAATTCGATTTTATGACAGTTCAGTGACCAAAGTTATTTTAAAAATATTTTTTCTTATTTTTATGTGTATACTTATGAATCTTAATGATTCAACTATAATTAGATATATTGTAATATGTATATGAAGATTATTCAATGCATATATAAGTATTTTAAAGAGAAATAATTTATGTTAAAGAGATTATTATTGTAATTAAGGTTATATTATTTATTATGAATTAAGTTTAAAGAATTATGTTTAATGAATATTTTATATTTAAGAAATTAAATTTAAATGAGTACATAATGATATTTAATATTATTAAAATGAATATATATATATATATATATATATATATATATATTAAAGAATTTAAAGATATGAAATTAATTATTTAAGTATGAATTTTATTGAGATTTAAGAAAATTATGAAAATTACTTTAAGCTAATATTGATATGTGATTTAAATGATTTTAATGTTAATTGCATTATGTGAATTAAATATGTTAAGTATATATTTAAGAAATTTATGAAATTAATTTAGTTAATATGAGTATATGATTTAAATGTTAATTATATTATGTGAATAAATTATGTTAAATAAATATTTAAGAAAGTTAATTCATTTATCTTAAGGATATTAAGTTATTTAAATTTAAATGAGTTATTGATTAAGCAGATTTAATTAAGAATATTATGTGAATTGATTTAATATAAAATATTTATTTATGAGGAATAAAGTTATTTATGTGAGAATAATCTTTATTAATTTTGAGAAATCAAATTATTTATGAGATTATATTTTATGTCACCAAAAGTAATTAGTTATTTATTATTTGATTTAAGTAAAGTTTAATGTTAATTATTTAAGTGAGATATTGTATTTATATTTCATAGAATTAATTTAATTAAAATTAATTTATATGTTTTATGAAAATTAATTTAATTACGGATAGAGAAATTTAATTTTATATATTACAGACTTTAATTATAAGAATTTTAATTATTTTATTAATATTATTGTTGTTATTGATATTTTAGAAAAATATAAAAAAGACAAAATTTGATTTGTGAGGGAGAATGCTGGGTTAGATTGTTGTAAAGGAAATAAAAAAAGTTTGGGAAAGCTGTTGGGCTGGGCTATTATTTTTAGACTTTTTTTTAAAAAAAAAATCCATCATCAAAACGACATTGTTTCATTTAAAGAAAAAAAAAAAGTTTGAGAGAGGTGAGGCTTCTTATTCCTTTAGCCTCCCTCTCTCCCTTTCTCCTCAATTGCACCAGAGGCTGAGAACCTCTTGCTGCTTCTTTCATAAACATCTCATTAACCATTATAAAGGTTTTAACTCATGTCAGTTCTTATTTGGTTTCATCATTGATACTGTCATCTTTAACTTGAAGGTTTAATGATTTTTTTTTATAGTTGTTTATTAACTAAGATTGTATTTGTTTCAAAAAATAATTTATCCATGTAAATTATTTGCTAAGAAAAATATGAAAATATTTTTTGAAAAACATATTTTCCTATCATTTGATATATATTAGAAAAATATTATTTTTATTTATAAGATTATAACAAAATTTAGAGTGCAAATATTATTCTATTTATTATTTATATAAAATATATTAAAATAAAAAATTTTGTGAGTTTCAGCAATGGTCTCACTATCATGAATTAGAGATAATATTGTTAGTAGTTGTGGAAGATTAATGATAAAAAATACATGTATTTGTATGATTTATTTTTCATTTATATCTTTAAATTGGAAAGTGATTTCTTTTTTTAAAAAAGAGGAAGTAACTTCACTTTTCATTTATTAACTAATTTTTCTGAGTACATCAAATATCAGAAAATGTGAAAATATTTTCTACGAAATGGTGCATCTATTTGTTTCATATGAAGCATTTTTTTTTCATATTTTATAATATTTGGCACACTCAAGAAAATTAATTAATAAATTTTCTATAATATATAAAAAATAATTTTGTACTTTATTTTTTGTTAATAATTTTCTTAGAAAATTCTTTATATGAAAAATAATTTTTATTTAAAAAATATGTTTATTTATTAAAATAGACAACTATTTTCTATTTAAGAAATTATAAAATAGATGCACTTATTGTCTGTTCATTAGATAATCTTGTTGTCTCTTCATTAGATAATTTTTATTATTATCTCTCTTCATTAGATAGTTTTTATTATTATCTCTATTAATATTTTTTTAAATAAAATAATATGAAATTGAAATTAAAAATACAAAAATATAATAATAAAATGTCCATGTAATAAGTTTTGCTCATTTGTATCAAAATTTATATCATTAATGATGTTAAATTTTTTTAAATAAAAATATTATGAAGTGAAAAAAATTCAAAATGAAAAGATACTATATATATATATATATATATATATATATATATATATATATATATATATATATATATATATGATATATAAAAAATATATTTTGTATAAAATAAAAAA
>CATIWR010066676.1:0-35469 GCA_949677035.1 Omphalea diandra | reverse complement strand
TATATATATATATATATATATATATATATATAATTATCTGTCTGTTTTTTTATTATAAAAATTTTGAATTTAATATAAATATAATTTTTTAAAAAAATTTTAAAATATATATTGAAAAGATAAAAATATATTTTTTTTTATTTTTTTTGTTGATATTTTTTAATTATCTATATAAATTTTTTTTTTTTTTTTATTAAAATATTTATATATATAATATATATATATATATATATATATATATATATATATATATATATATATATATATATATATATATATATATATATATAATATTCAGTCAGTTTGATTAGTATAAAAAAATTGAAATGAAAATAAAAATAATTTTTTTAAAAAAAATTAAAATCGAAATTGAAACCATTACCAAATATTTTTTATTAAATTTTAAGTAGTCTTCAAATCGATTGAGATTGGATGTTTTTTCCCCTCACCCCCTGAAACAGATAAAAGAAATTCTAACTTTATTCAGCAGAGCCTTATTTGCGTTGAGGACAAAATCTTGAATCCTTGTCTCAATCAGTCCAGGAAATTAAGCTCTAATTTTTTAAACAAATATAATAATATAATAAGCCTCACTGTTAAGTAATCACATATTTATTGTAACTCGTGAGATAATCAAACTTTGAAAGTATTTTGTGACATTGGCCTTATGCACACTCATCTTTTGCATTTTGGCCTTAAATCAAATTCCTATTTAGCAATGATCATTAAGTATATCAGTTTGCAATGCACCCTCTCTTTATCATGTAAATCAGACCGTTGGCTCTGCTGAATAAAGTTAGCACGCAAAATTAGCAAATCTGGAGATTGGAACTGTGATTTTCTCCATTGTAGAAGATCCTTCATGCCATGCCATTCCAAATTATAGGTAACGATATATAATGGAAGAAAACATTTCTCTGTCCTTTGTATATTATTTAATTGTCTTTTATTTCTACCTAATACCTAATTAAAACAAACTCTAACGCAATTTCATTATTTTTTGAAATAGTACTTATGGAGAGAATTTTCTTGTAAATAACTTTTCGATCTGAATAGGATTAACCCCATATTTGAAAAGATGTAGAGACATCAAACTCAAACATGAAAAGATAAAATTTAACCTGATTTCATTAATTTTTTGTTTCTCCATGTTATGTTTAGAATGATGAAACACTCATGGTTGATTCGAAAATTACAGATGAGTTTTGAATGATAATTGGACTGTTATTTGCTTATTTTCGGCCTTCATAATACATGATTCAGAACCCGTTTCTCTAAATTGGTTTGCAAGTTGTTTATGACCTATTGCTGTGCATTATAATACATATTTCCACCCCTACATCACCTAGAATACAAATTATATATAACTAAGAGCCAATAAGCTCATTTGCACATGCAGCATTGGACCTTAAATTGACCTTTTTTGTTTTAGTGCTAATTTTTATGAAAACGATAACATTATTTATTATGTGTCTATTGTGTTCATTTATTTTCAAATAATAACATGGAATTAAACAAGTTTCAAAAAATCCAAAAACTGTAACGTATGATCATTAAATCATCTTGTGATCTTTCAAATCAGATTTGCACTAGCTAAAGGAAGGTTGAGTAGTAATTATTAATTGGGGATAAAGAATGATAGATGATTAAAAACATAGGATATATGGAACATAGGATCCAATGTTACAATGGGCTTGCAACACATAATTGCCTAATCAATCATATTTGTGCTCCTTTTTATGATACTCAGAATATTCTTCTTTCAAGTGGACACATTAAATTACTGAAAATATTCTTCTTTCAAGTCGACACACTAAATTACTGAAAATATTATTCTTTCAAATGGACACATTAAATTACTGCTTTCATTTCAATAATAATATTATTATATTACTGGATTCATCTTATTTAATACCGAAAATATAGGTATAGGGCGGCGGCCACACTTAAAATAAAATCGCATTTGAATATTTTTTAAAATATAAGATTTATTCAATAATCTATAAAAAATGTATAAATGATGAAGAAATTTTATAAACAAAATTGATTATTATTACTATTATGGTCATTTTTTATTCATTAATTTTTTTTAAAAGATATAAAAAAAAATCAATTAAAATAATATAAAATTAAATCGAAAAAATATCAAAAGTGAATATTTAACTGAATAAATTTTATATTTAGTACAAAAAATAGCCAAACACTATCTTAAATGCAATTTAACGTAAATATAGCCTCTCCTTACACCTATACTTCACTATTTAGTTTCATCTCATAGCCATAGAGGCATCGCCAATTCTCTTTTGTCAAGCAACCTTTTAGTCAGTATATAAAAACTTGCATGATTGTTGGTGCCATATCGTTTCCGCATGCAAAAAAAGCTGGGTTTAAAAACAAAAATTGAAATCCGCAGCCATAAATTGACAAACATGGACCTTTTTAATACTCAACTTCTTGTCATCTGTAACATTTTTTTCAAGAAAAAAACTCCAGAAAACAGGAATATGCGCACTTAGGATTATATAAAACCGTTTCTTTAGGCTTTGGGGAGCAGCCTTTGAAGTAAATAATATGTTAGAAACACAAAGCATTAGCCATATTAGAAAGGAAGCTTACTATTATGGTTTAGGAGTTAATTTTTCATAAAAAATTTAATATTATGAACTATATAATGATAAATGCGAAAAATAAAATATGAAACTTCTTTCCATTAATTTCTCACAATCAACTACGCCTAATAACTTTTTATGAGTTAATTTCTTAAGGCATAAATGAACTATAAAAATGTGTTTTTAAATTGATAGAGTTATAAACTGGTTTAAGGATATGTCATCCAAATTGCCCATAATCGCATATTTGCAATTTTAAGTGACACTGGATTTGTTATAGAATTGTAAAATTTGTGTGTTATGTGTATATATATATATATAGCACTCATATTTCTTAAAATCATCCGACCATGATCAGTCTTTTTGTAGCTCAAATATATATACATACACACATGTATGTATGTGGAAGTGGTGGTTGAGCTTATTCTTTTCCACCAAGAAGGTTAGATGTCACAGTGACCCCAAACAACACCCTAGAGACGAAAAACTCTCTCTCTCTCTTTTCTATTTAACTACTACACAACCTGCAGACAGAAAGAAAGACAAGAGAAGAAAAGGTAATGATGCTGGCTGCTTCTTTGACACATAAGCCGATAAAAAAAGAAGGTAATAAGCCTATGGACACCAATACCAGGACTAATAATATGTCCAACTATAAGGGAGCATGGACAACAGAAGAAGACGGAAAATTGGCTGAGGTTATTGCAGTCCATGGTGCAAAAAAATGGAAGATGATTGCAGCGAAATCAGGTTCTTGATTATATATATTGTTCTTCGTATATAAATATTGTACTAAATACTAAGCAATATTAATAATCTGAAGCTTGATGTGTCTTTGATCATATATAATATATATTGCAGGCCTTAATAGGTGTGGCAAGAGTTGCAGGCTACGGTGGCTGAATTACTTAAGACCAAATATCAAGAGAGGCAATATTTCAGACCAAGAAGAGGACCTGATTCTTAGGCTTCATAAGCTACTAGGAAACAGGTTTTGTCTTTGTTTTTATTTTGCTGCAATCTATAGATGACAAATAAATATTTGTGCAGAGTTTGATCATTTTCTTTTATAATCTACAGATGGTCCTTGATTGCTGGAAGATTACCGGGTCGAACAGATAATGAGATCAAGAACTACTGGAATTCTCATTTGAGCAAGAAAATAAACCAAAAACAGAAACAAAGTGGAGCTTCAAGAAGAGAAGAATTCAAGCATGAGAAAAGGACAGCAGAAAAGGTAAAAGATTTTGTGGAGGTGACGAGGGAAGAGATGGATAATACATCATCTAATAATAATAATAATAATACTAACGAAGGTGAAGAAGATTCCAGTAGCATTTTTAATGTAGATGATTTCTTTGACTTCTCCAACGAAGATCCTTTAAACTTAGAGTGGATGAGCCAATTTCTTGAAATGGACAATGTGGGTTTTACTAGCATGGCATGAAAAGTGTAAAACTTGGTGTACCGTATCAATGGTATGAGAATAGTTTCATGCCACTATGTGTAACTTTTGTGATATATTCTTTAGTTTTATTAGCATGTCATGAAAAATGTAAACTTCGTTTCTGTATCCAACGTGAAGTTAGTTAAACTTGGTCCATTGTATAGAAAGGTATGAGAGTAATTCTATGGTATAGTATTGTAACTTTTGTGATATTTTCTTTGGCTTTAGTAGAGATTTCATGGTCATGTTAATGTACTAATGTGCAGCTTCTTTAAGCCTTTGGGATTGGTGCCAATCATTTTTTTTTTTTTGGTTTCCTCTTCCTGTTCATCCACATAAAATACCAAGTTAGAGAAATGGACAGCCAACGAATAAAAGGCGTGTACGATATTTCCAAGGAGAGGGAATCTTTTCATCCAAATATATAGGGTTTTTGGACTTTACTCTTTGAAGGATATTGCACATTTTTTTATGATGATACAAATTAAGGGCATAAAAAATGGGGGGAATGACACACATAGATTGTAGAAGTTAAAAAAATAATCATGAGAAAAAAAACTTGTATTCAATTATATGTGACAAGGACAAGACTAGGGCTGTCTACTTGTTAGTACGAGTCACAAATATTTTATCATATGTTATGTTAGATTATTAAGAAAAAAAAAATATTTACTGAAATTGGGTGAAAGCAAGAGTATTTATGAAAGAGGAGTGGTTTATGCCATTAGAAAAAAGAAATTCGAAAATTTAATATGATGCTCTAGTCAGGTTAGAAGAAGAAATAAGGTGATTGATCTTTTCCTGATTTGCTAATTTATCCGCTAATTTAGATAACAGGCAATATGCTTATTGCTATGTATGGCAGATAAGATTTTTGCTCTCACCATTAAAACAAATATTTTTCTTTTTAAAATGTTTTATTCTCTTTGTTGTATAAAATAAAAATTAATTATAATTTATAATTAATTTTTACAAAAATTATATTATTTTGTTTAGTGGAAATTAAATTATTAGTAATAGAATATATAAATGGCAAATTAGTGTTTTAATTTTTTATTAGGAATTAAAGTAGTGTCATAAATCTAAAATATAATGAAAAGTATAATGAAGAATTATATATATTGTGTATAATATTTAAAAAAATCCAAAAATAATAGTGTTGCTAAAATATTGTAACAAGATTTTATAAATAAAAAATTAATACTATAATTTAAATAGAGAAAATAAATTTTTTTATTAGGATATAGTGGTATTATAATTTTAAATTTTAATAAAAATTATAATCACAAATTATATCGATTATGCATAATATTTTAAAAATGAATTAAAAAAAGTTTATGAATTGTTAAGATAAAATAATATTCTCTATTTAGGTTTTTTATTTAAATCAATTGATAACTTTTATTTTAAATATTATTAGTTTACAGTTAGTTTTAATGTATTTTTAATTTTCAATATTTTTAATTATACTTTTTTTAATGTATTTTTAATTGTCAATATTTTTAGTTATACTTTTTATTATGACAATTACTACTCTTTTATAATTAATTGTTTTAATCTTACATAATTTAGATCCTTATTAATTTTTTTAATATAATATACATTAATTTAATACAAATATAAATACAATTATTAATAAAATAATCAATGATTTAATATATTATTATACTAATTATTTAATAAATATTTTTTTATTCCCTGTTTTTATAAAAAGCCCGGTTTGGATGTGTTTAGATTTTCTGTACATGTTAGTGAAAATTGTTGAACCAAACAAATCAAACTGTTCCATTCAGCACGGGATATACCCAAACAGAGTAGCCCACGAGACTAAAAGATTTTTTCAACGGCAAGCCAAGAATTTTGAAGAACTTGTCGTCAACCTTTTCAAGATGCAGCCAAGAAATTTGTAAGCTTTTCAAGATATATATAGATATAATCTGAAGGAAAGTTTTAATTGGTGGAAGGAATTCTTTTCATCTTGGAAGAAAACTTGGATTGTTGTCATATCTGCTTTTAGGTGAGCATGGTAAAGAACCTGTAAATATCAGTCATAACCTGATTTGCTTTATGAGCAGATGAATAGACGTCTTGCTTTTGGGCATCCGCTCAACTTTCCTTTCTGTCATAATCCTTCAATGTGAGATGCAATGCACCTATATCTGATGTAGGTGTTAATGAGGCTTTGTCTGCATTTTGAATTTACGACTTGAAATTTTTGAAAATAACTTCAATACTTCTGAACCAAATCTTCATTGATTTTTCTATATTGTAGTGTCTATGTTAGCTTTGAGTAATTAATTTTTTTCATCATGCTCGATTTACACTCAGTAGTCTTGAACTTAACCCAAGCTGCTTGAATTGCAATAACAATCTTTACGATTAAACCAACCAATGTTAGCGCACGCACCCAATGTTTTGCCTAATTGGAGCCTTCCAAGGATACCCTTCATTCTTTCCCTTGCTAAGAATCCATCCAGGAAAAAAGAATGTCTGATTGTGGCTTCCAGGGTGAGCAAAAACTGGACCGAACCAAAAAAATTGACTAAACTGAGCTGATTCAGTCGGTTTAATCTTTTAATATAAATTAGTTTATTCGGTTATAATTTTAAAAAAAAAATTCGGTTTTCAATCTACTGTTCGATTTTTTAGATAGAAAATTGAACAAACCAAATTCACTGAAATAATTAATAAATCAAACCAATTTAAATCGAATCAGATTTAAAATACATGTAATTTAATTGAAACAAACCAAACTGAACTTTTATAAAATCAGATTATTGACACATTAATTTCGATTTAATTGATTCAATTAATTCAATTTTTTCAAAAATTTTAGTTAGATTTTAAGTATAAAAAATTCGATTTATTAAAATTTGATAAAAAACAGAACTGAACCGACCGTTTGCTGACCCCCAATGAAGCCTACTCGGATCATATTGGTTCACCCAGATATTATAAAACAAAGACAGTTAATTTTACATGTATTTAGCGCCCAATAGAAATGGCAATAGCAACAGTACAATCTGCATTCCTCTCAAACTAAATCTTGAGATCACATCTTGAAATCCTTAAAACCCATTTTTGTCTAAACGATCATACTTAACCCTTCTGGAAGTGAAGTACTAAGTGCTAACCATGCTTAAGCCTTCTTGAAACACCTCCGTCAACAACTTAAGTCTCCTTATATGATCATTCTAATTTTCTCTGTCATTTCATACAAAATATATACAGAGTAATCGCATCAACAACATAAATACAACTTAATTTATTCACCAGCCAAATGACACATATAGGAGGTGTCAGTCGTCAAGGCATCTCATGGAGCATCTTTGAAGCTGTATTTCATAAGAGTGAGTGAGAACACCATTGTGCGAAAAAAGAATCCAAGAACACTATAATCAGAGTTTCTGAATTTTGTCAGACAATAATCCAGAGGGTTGAAATATAACGGCATCACGAATAGTTAAATGTTGCGTGCTCAAAATATGACCTTTCCTTTGAAAGTCAATCACCATATAAACTTCCAGATAGGATAGCATAAGATTAAACTCTTCAAAGGATGGCTGGCACCAACAGCCAAAGGATTCCTCGAGCAACTACACATAAAATAGTTTACAATAAATCATATTGCATCCAAATGCTGGAGGGCAAAGGATTTTTTGTTTAAACCACGTGAAGAAGTACCCCAACATTATAGCTTTAATGGATTGAAGGAAATGAAATAAGCAACCAAAGAAGAAAAAGAAAAAGTATATCAGTGTAAAGTATAAGTGAATCTTCTTTTCTGATCCTGTCTTTGTAATCTAATTTTTCACTTTATCCACGAATCATATACCTTTGTATGGACGAATCTACACAAACACCAGATAGAGTGGGTAATTACAATATAAGAAAGAAAAAAAGGGATAGGATGGAGGTTGCTATAACCAATTCCCCTTATCAAATAAAATGAAGTAGATATAATATTAATCCATGCCATAACAAATGGTTCTCACAGAATGAATGATGCACTAACAGCATATCAATGGCCAAAAATCAGCCCCATGCCATGGAACAAGCATAATTGACCAGCAGTTTACCATCAACACCAAAATTCTGCATCATTAAAGTAGAAATGGTTATACGATGGGGAGAGATATATACATAGTGAAATATAAAAACTGAGCCATGTACGAAAAAAAGTGAAATCCAACTAATGGGAAACATTTATCAAATAAATCTATCCAGAAACAAACATCTCAAACTTAAGAGAAAATTCACAGAAGCTTCAATAAACAAAACAACTTAGTCCATTATCATGGGTAATTTGAAACTACTGTGCTATTACATTGCACATATTTTCTTAGATGTAAAACATGCAATTGCACAACAATGTTCATCAAGTGGGGAAGCGAGTTGGCTAGTTGAATACAGGTCACAACATAGACAACGCCAGACTGAATCTACTTTCATTTATATGGAACATTTGCAACCAGTTCACAGATGAGCTCATGTCAGATATGATATCTGAAAACAACAACTATTTCATGTGAACCACCGAATAAGGAAATAGACAGAAACAAATTAAACAGGGTGCCTCGCTATGAATCGTCACAGAGCACATGTAGTGTTTAGATAAACACCTTTACTTGGTAAGAATAACTCTTCATGAACAAAATGCTGTAACTCATCAATGCTCTGCTAGTGCACCCCATCAAGGACATAAGAAGGACATCAGAAAATGATTAAGTAGAAAACTCACTCAGCACATGTTTCGACGGTTTTCCAGAAGTAGACATGAAGTCATATTTAGTAACTAAAGTTTTTCTGTACAGCACATATCTATACACAGCCACAGACACATGACTAAAAAGAGAACATTAAAGGAAAAGAAACAACTAAAACAGCAAAAACTTACATTAAATAAATCGATAACCAATTCATCAGGGTTTGGAGAGGCACTGTTGATATACACAAACTAGAAAGCATTGTAGAAAAAAATATTAGTACTCTGAAGCTCATATACCATACAAAATTGGATAAAGAAAAGCATCAAAGATGAGTTACCACTGTCTCTCTATGAAGTTGTCTCCGCAAAAAGTCAATCACTTTAGCAAATTTATCTGTTCCAGCTAACTGCCAGTGACACATTAAGGATAATAAAAAAAAACGGAAGATAGTTTAAGTTGACAGACGAAAACAGTCCAGGAAAAGTTAAACTAGCTGTTATACATGAAGTGAGGAAAATAATAGACTTTCCAATCATTAAAAACTATAGAATAATTTTCAGAAGGCACTTTCTAAGATGAGTTTGCCACCAACTCTAGAGGGAAAAAAAAAAAAAAACTCTCCAATTGATTATGCTCCTTTTGGTCATTACATCTAATAGTCAAATGTACTTAAAGAAAAGTGAAAAGCATATAGCAGTAGTCAACTTAGTTTCCTCTTCACCAAGGTAATTTGCCATGTCAATTATTTCCAAGCTTTAAGTTTCAAACTTTTACAAGTTTGAAAACAATTCAAGGTGACTAGTTAGCAAGTTTGCAGTGGATTAACATACATTTAACCTGCCAATAGAAACAAAAGTTGTGATCTTTGCCCAAAAAATCCAGCAATTAATAGTTCATATCTGTAGCATCTAAATTAAAACTTGAATAGACATCCACATTTGAAACTTATTTCACCAACGCACCTGCAGAAACACACAGAAATACAACACCCACAAAAAATTCTATTGCACAGACACATATATAATAATAGTAAAAAGAACATGCCTTGAACTTGTTCTGCTTGAGTATAGGCGCATCAGCAGTTGCTTTTAATTGAACAATCACTGTATCCCAAGATTTAAACAAGAAAAAAATAGAAAGGTTCAAGAAACAAGTTGCTAATTAGCAAGATTAATCGATTGAAACACATAAACAAACCATGATTAATGATGGGTATTGGATATTTACCAGTGATCTACAAAAAACTCACCTTTTCGAACAGAATTCGGCGACTCAGCAGCCATTGTTGCCTGGAAACCTTAAGGATATCGTTTGGGGATTTGCTAATTCTGTAGGTTTTTTTTTGAAAAAAAAAAAAAGCTTTCTTGAGCTGTTAAAGTTGGGACGTAAAAGGAAGAGCGATTTGAACCTGTTTTAGTTTAGTTGTTGAGGTAAGGATAAGCACTGGTTGTGTTTTACGCACAATTAGACGTCTGATATTGGGCTAATAACAATAACAAGCCAAATCAAAACCCAAAAAATCAACAAATATCAAGCTATCATCCAACAACCAAACAGATAACTCCACAAACGCAATTTTAAAAAAAAAAAAATCCTAATTACAATGTTAAATCCTCCAATTTCTTGGGTCCCAGCCAGTGATATTTCCAGATAAAAGTGAATCAAAAGAATTGAACTATGGGATGAAGATTCTAGAATCAGCTAAGCTAGCTTAGAATGAATAAGGTAGATGACGACGTTCATTGCAATTTTCACTTTGATTTACATGAAAAGGAAGAGAAGATGTACCTGGTCGGTGATGATACTGGAGAATTGCTGAAAATCAGCAAAACGATGAAATCGAAGATTGTAAAGTCATTAGCTTTGATCTAACTATTCGGTTCAAACAAAGAAAATAAAAAATCAAATTTAATTTGATTAGAGCGAATTTAAAATTTAGATGGTATTTAATAAAATTAAAAATTAATATCTATTTATTTTTAAAAATAATTTATTTATAAAAATATTTTTTTAAAAAATATCTTTCGAATAATATATTTTTAGTATTTAAAATATATTATAAAAATACTAATTCCTTTTTATTTATAAAATTATAATAAAATTTATACTGCAATATTTTATTTTTATACCATTTACGATAAAAACATATTAAAAATAAAAATTTTTTAAATTTTATCGATCACCTATAGCGGCCGGCGACAAGAGTTGATAATTGAGGATGATCAGTAATAAAAATATATATATTTATATGATTTATTTTTATTTAAATAAATTTATCAAAATTTAAAAAATAATTCTCTTTAAAAATAACTTAATTTTGTATCTATCAAAAAATATTTTTCATTAATAAATTTTTAAATGTGTCTAACATCCAAAAATGTAAAAATTATTTTTGAAAAATATTTTAAGCGAAATAAGCCTATAATGAAAAGGTACTTAATAATTTTAATATTAAAAATTTAACAACTAATGATTTAATTTTTCTCTTAAAAATTTTAGTTAATGTTGATTTATTTTAAAAAAATCAAACAAATTGAATCAATCAAATTGTTATTAAAAAATTAAATAAATAGTATAGATATAATCTTATATTTAAAAATAAACCAACTATACTTTACATATACTTATATAATTAATATACAATACATACCTATAAATAATTAAAATAATATAATTTATATTAAAAAAATTTAAAAATACTTTTTAAAAGAAATTGATTTAAATGAAACCAAATCAATTAGGTTAAACTAGATTCAATTCAATTTAATTTAGTTTGATTCACAAAAATATACTTTTTATAAACTTAAAATTTAATTACTTTAATTTTAGTAAAAATCAAACTGAAAAGGGACATTTGGACACCTTACTCTTTACTGGAAATAAAGGAATAAAATTTTTTGCTCTTTTCTTTTATTATTTACTCTGCGGATTTTTCTTATTATAATTGTATAATACAACTTTTTGAATTTTAGAAACAATAAAGTTATTATAGACAATTGATCATAATAAAATTTTATAAGTTTTTTAAAATAGTAAATTACTATAGAAAATTGAAAGTTGTTTATTAAAAAATATTATATTAATATTATGGGTGTTATTTCAATTATTCATAATATATAATCTTTTGATATGATAAAAAATTTTATTTTTGAATAATTAAATTATTTATTTTTATATTTTAAATTATCATATTTAAAAATATTTTATATTTATTACTAAATTCATATATATAATTAAATTATTAATTAAATCACAATCAATTTGATATTGATTTAATTTTTTTTATTTGTAATCCTTTATTTCAATAGGATAAAAATGAAACTAAATTTTAAAATGTTATTTTTTAACACTATTAATTTTAGTTTGGGAATGTTGTTAGTGAATCAACAGTTGCCCCTCTCTTTTCTTTTATTTTTTTTTATTGCCTATTACTTTTAATAAATTTATATCTATTACTCTCTTGATAGATTTATTTTTTGCTTATTTTTTTTTCATTAGGTGGAGTTATATGTCCTTTGTGAATATTTTATTCTTCTTGGTGGACGATTTATTTCCTTTCATGAATATTTTTGTATTTCTTTTTGTGGGTTTCTTCTTTCTTATGTTGGTTTTGCTTTCTATTTTCTGAAGAAAAAAAAAGTATATATTGATTTTGGAATACTGTTAATATATTTTGTGTGATATTTATGATTTTTTAAAATTTCATGATAATTTTATTGAAGAGTTTTATTTATAATGATGTTATAATATCACAATAATTTTGGAACCATAAAAAAAGAATTCTAAATAATGAGTTAAATTATTTTAATTACTGTATTAAGTTTAATCATAATTTTTTAATATCAATATTGTAGATTATAAATGTCGTATGACTGTTATTTTAAATAAATGATATTTTTATCCAAAAAAAAAACCCTTATCTTTCACATTTATGTTGCCATCCAAAATCTTTCACATTTATGTTGCCATCCAAAGTCAAGTTACTTATTTGTATTAAATCAACTTAAAAGCTCTAAGAATACTAGTCTGCTTTCAGAAATCAATCTATCAGATGTATTAAATAGAAACTATCATCAATATGAAAAGACAAAATTCAAGCAGTTGGAAATAGATGTAATTGACAATTTTATACATTGCCCGTTCTCTCTTAAAAGCTAACCCTAATTGATTTCATTAAAGACTGTATGCAAATGCATGTAAATTATTAATGAGAGACTTGAAGACATTGTCAAATAAAAAGATGCAAGTATATAATAATTTAAATAGAAAATTATTAATTTATTTTGAGATTAAATTTTAAACTTTAACATTATTTATTGATATAATGTCATAACTGCATTTATAGCTATGAATTGAATATTAATTAAGTATTTTATGTAATAATATGATTAAAAAAGAATTTATATTATTTAAAGTGCATATATTATTACTAATCAAATAATATAGAAAATTTTTATGGTAATTTTTTAAAAAAATATGTCATAATCTTATGTTACATCATAGATTTATGATAATGGTATGCATTGAATAGAATATGAATATTATAATAAGAGAGATGATTGAGAGTTAATTAATTTTTTTAATTATATATATATTTTTTAAAGTTATTTTTGTGTGATCTAATTTTATAAATTCTACATTGATTTTAGGTTTATTTAACAATTTCGCTCATGCATCAATCTAAGTTAATTTCTTTCTAAATAATTTGAAGGCATAACCTTATATTAGTCTAATGCATTCGTAGATAATAATCATCTCTATTGAACTTAAAAATTGAATGTAAGAAATTACATAATAAATTTTTTAATCACTACTTGAAATCTCTTATTTTTTTTTTTACAACTTTTCATTGTCATAGATTTTCTTGTTATTAATTGTATCCTATTTGTTACAACAATTTTGAGTAGTCATAATAATTAGGTAAATGAATATACTTGTAATAAGAGAAACAATAAGTATGACAAAAATTTAAAAATTTAGAGATAATCTTAAAAAAATTATCACTAATTGAAATACTTAAATTTAGACAAGATAAATATTGTGACATCTAAATTATAACAAAATATTATTAGTGATCAATATTATTGTCACATATGTGATGGCTGGGATTTATCACACGTTACATGTCTGTGACAAATTTTGATTGCTTTTCACTTTTTTTTTTTTTTAACAGGAAAGCAGTTTGCAGCATGGGACACATTGTCCATTAACAACAAATACATCAAGGTACAGTGATACACTGTTAATCACAAATTATAGACTTTATATCAATATCACCTCTCAGAGCTTTTCACTTCATTGATTGATCGGTACATATCCATTTACAAAAATTCCAAAGTTTCATTTTCATGATTTTTTTGTCTTTGCATTTATTTGGCTTCATAGTCTTATAGTCTTTTTGCCAAGCTGTCCAAGCAATTTAGCATTGATCGACTGAATATCTTCAGCAATGTTAAACATGTTAATTACTCATAAAATTCTTAATTATCTTTTACCATAGCTTTTTTGTCTTGATTATTGAAAGCATATACATTTGGATCTAATAATATTTAATAAATTAATTGAACCATGCTTTAAATCTAATTATTTTAAGTTTTGATTCTAATAGTATTTTAACTTTTTTTTTTTTTCACTTGTGATTTCAAACGCGATCATTAATAACATACAAGCAACAAACGTGAACTATTAGCTAATTATGTAGAACTTTTCTTTTTCATGATGTAAAAACTTTTTAAAGCTTATGTAAAATATAATGTCCCATGGATCTAATTTCTACAAATATCCGATAAAGATATTATTTAATAAAAATAATTTTTCTTTCTTATTTTGAAAATTAAGGTAGCATGGATTATTGATTGTTTTATTATTAGCAACTTTCTTGCTTGAAAGATTTATAATAATAATGCTCCATAATTATTTTAATTTCAATAAAAAAATTATTATAAAATCTAAATTTAGAATGCATGATAATTAAACTTATTATTAAAATTTAATTTAATGACAATAACATCTTATCACGATATGTATAAATGACAAGAAAATATTATTACTAACATAGTTGAGTAGTAAATATATAGTTTGAATGACAACAAAAGTTGTCACATTTATTTTCTTTCACCATAATGAATCAAAGTTGTCATCATTGTTGTTTGTCACATGCCCGACAAACGTGATATGGCTTCAAATCAAGTTTTATAATTAGCCCATTAGGGCCAGCTTTAGAGACTTAAAGCGCTCATGAGGGGACATTTTTGCGAAGGAAAGAGAGAGATTAGGAGATTCAACAAGATTTTTTTTTTAACTTTCTCTTGATTCCTTTGTATTCATTTTATTTCTTTATTTTCACTTGTCTAAACTTTTATGAGATTAAATATTGTGTTAAGTTTTATTATGCTCATGGAGAACTAAACGCTCAACTAAAGTGAATGGTGTAATCTAATGGAATTGCTTTTGATATTAATGCTCAAATTCTTGTCTTCTTCATTATAATTCTTGATTTGGTCTTTTTATGTTGATTGCAAATTGTATGACTGATTGACATATAATTTTCATCTTAGGGTTTATGTGATGAACTGATAGGTAAAATATAAACCTAGACATAGGAGATCAAACACAAACCTTTAGGTAAAGAAATATATCTAAATTTTTTATGGTGTGTTAATTGTGGCTTAATGGGTCTAATCAAGAAATTAACTTTTGATGATTAGTTATTTGTTGATTAGATACAACTTTGTGACTTGATGGAGCATTAAGATACGTTAGAAACAATTGCACTCAATAATCAATTTGGACATTGATAATCATTGGTTTCTTCTCTCTAGGTGAAATCTCAAACTCTAGTGCTCCAACTATCTTATTTTCCTTGAATCAATTTAGTTTTTGTTAATTGAATTTCATTTTCATTGTTACTTTCATTTTCATTATTCGTACAAATTAACAAGAATTAATCAAATAACAATCAACGTTGTCCTTGTGGATTGATGTTGATAAATTATATATGTTACACTTGACATTGAACGCTTGCAGATAATCAACCTCTATCAAGTTTTTGATGTCATTGTCAGAGACAACAAAGCTTTATTGTTATTTGTTAATTTTAAGCTAATTTCTTCCTTTTATTTTTTAGGTAGTTTATGATCACAAAGAAATAGAGGACTACTAATTGATCTCCAATTCTTCCACTAGATCTATAAATTGAAAAGACCTACAAACTAATCAAAAGTGAATAAACCAAAGAATGGTTGAATGTCCATAAAACCTACAAGATGCACGCCTTGAACATGTCATCATGGTGGTTAATCAACTGGTTGCTCCTCGATTGAGAGACATATAGAGATCTGTGGTGGTAGTTAATCCATCTTGCATTCAATTGAGTGATGCAATGAGAAATTATGAATTGAAATCCATTCATTTTGACTATGTTGCCTTAGTTTAATGGTTTAGTATTGAAGACTCACTCACTTTCATCAAAGAGTTTTATAGTATGGTACAAGCCTTACCACTCAATGGTTTGGAGGAAGGAGAATTCAGAAAGAGGTGTTTCCTGCACTACATGAGGAGTGATGCTAGATCTTGGTTGTTAAATTTACCTGAGGCGTCATTACCCATATGGGATGATGTTTGTAATGCCTTCATGTTGAAGTACTACTCACCCCAGAAGACCTTAGACTTGTGAAACAGGATATGTACCTTTAAACTGAGAGAGGGAGAACCATGTCATGAGACATGAAAGAGATTCAAATTTCTCCTGGATCAATACCCACACCACCAGTTCTCGAACTACATCTTTACTCAATTTTTTTTTTTATGATAGGTTGACTATTAATGGCCAAGCTTTAGTTGATACTATTATTGGTGGATATTAGGGTGACAAAATAGCTGATAGGGTCACAAAGATTTAAAAAAGCTTGGTGATAAACTTTTAACAAAAAGCTAGTAAGGGGGAAAAGAGCCAGAATCTATGAAATCGGTGCACAAACAGACTTGGCATTGCTGGTGGCATATTTAACCAAACAAGTTCAACTTATGATGAATAGAGAGACATTAAGAACTAAGTTATGTGCTTATTATGGTATGTTTGGTCATCAGCTAATGCTTATATGGTTTCATGTGTAGCTACACCTAGACAAGAAAAGGTGAATTACATGGGCATTTGTGGGAGTAAGTAAGCACAAGATCATCCATTCTCTAATACCAACAATCCTAATTGAAGGAATCACCCTTTCATGGAGAGATCAAAACATAAGACTTAAAAGACCCTCAGGATTTCAATAACATAAGCTTCAAGTTCAAGTTTAAATGCCTCCTCTACCATAGGAGAAGAAGACATCATTGAAGGAAATGATGATGTAATACATGAAAAAGCTTGATACAAAAATTGATCAAGTGTTTTAATCAAATCAGGTTTCCATTTGCAATATTGAGATGCAAATTGGCCAGTTGGCTACCACTGTTGTTGAAAGAGAATAGGGCAAACTTTCTAATAACACTGAAGTGAATCCAAGAAGGCAGTTGTGGCTATCAATTTAATGAGTAGAAAAGAGATACCTAACAGTGATGTTCAGGTGAGAAAAGACAAACAGATTGAATTCCACATGATAATAAAGATCAAATACAAAGTGGAGAAGGGGAAAAACAACATGGTGATGGTGAAGTGGAGACACCCATTCAAAATTCGAGCAATTCTTATGTTTCATCTATTCCATACCCATAAAGGCTCAAGCAAAAGAAGAATGATGATGCTAGTTTTCAAACATTCATCAAGGTGTTCAAGAAAATTAAAATCGACATCCCTTTTCATTGGGGCACTTACTCAAATGTCATCCAATGCAAAATTCCTTAAGGAGATTGTGTCAAACAAGAGCAAGTTAGAAAAGTATGCCACGATTGCCTTAAGTGAAGAATGTAGTGTTATCCTTCAAAGAAAGCTACTCCCAATGTTAAATGACTAGGGGAATTTTTCTTTTCCTTGCTCTATTGGTACTATTTGAATTAATAAATCATTATGTGATTTAGGTGCTAGTAGCAATCTCATGCTTTTATCTCTTTTTAAGTAACTGGGCATTGCAAAAATCAAACCAATTAAAATTGCTCTATTATTAGTCAATAGATTTGTCAAGTACCTAATTGGTATAATTAAGAATTTATTAATTAAGGTGGAAAATTTTTATTTGCCTACTAGCTTTTTAGTCTTAGATATGAAGGATGATGTTGATATTTCTATCATTTTGGGTAGACCCTTTTTAGCTGTAGATGCACTTTGATAGATGTACCATTGGGCAAAGTAACCTTCAAGGTAGGGAGTGAGACAGAAGAGTTGGATATTCATAAGGCATTAAAGAACCCATCCATTAGTGATTCTCAATTTAAAATTGATGTCATTGATACCTTAGGAGAGGAAACCTTTACTAAGGAATATACTTGATAACCTTTAGAGGCATGTTTGACATTAAGCTAAATGACAAGGATGAGGATTGTAAAAGAGTTTAGTATTCTTTAAGCCTAGATGGGCAAGGGTTTAGGACAATTAAACATAGTGCTAAATTTAAGGACCTAGGACAAAGGAAAACCATACCTACACTATTTGACAAGTAGTCACCTCAACTAAAATTAAAACCATTGCCAAATCAATTAAAATATGCATTTTTAGGTGCTAATAATACTTTTTGCAGAGGAAGAAAAAGCTATTGAGGGTATTAAGAAAATACAAGGCAGTGATAGCATGGTCGATTTCAGTTATCAAGGGGATTAACCTATCAATTTGCTTGCACAAAATGTTGATGGATAAGAGTTACATTCAAGCTCAAAGATGTCTCAACTTTAATATGAAGGAAGTTATGTGCAAAGAAGTTCTCAAACTACTTGATGCAGGTATCATTTATCCTATTTCTAACACTTTTTGGGTGAGTCTTGTGCAGGTAGTTTCAAAGAAGGGAGGCACAACAGTGGTGAAAAATGACAACAATGAGTTGATACCCACAAGAACAATGATTGGATGGTGAATCTACATTGATTACAAGAAGTTGAATGCTGCCACACATGGCTACTCAGGCTACAATTAGTTATCCATTGCCCTTGAGGATCAGGGGAAAATGACTTTTACAAGCTTGTATGACACATTTGCATACCACCATATGCCATTCGGTTTGTGTAATGCTCATCATCAACACCATCTTTTCCATCATTTTATGCGCAACTGTCAAGGAAGTACTTTTCTTTTACTATTCGTTCTTCTTTTTTTTATGAATTTTGGTTAACGTTGAGGATAATGTTTGTCTCAAGCGTGGGGAGTTTAGTATATGTGTTGGTGTAAATGACTTTTTCTTGTTCAATTAATTTTATGTTGCTTGCTATATTTGTTTTTGGTGTGTTTTTGTTAGTTTTAGGTTGTGTCAAGCAATTCTTATTTTACTAATCATCTTGCTTATAATTTAAATTTCTCAAGGAAATTAATATGTTGAGTAAGCCAATGGAAATCCACAGTTTTGCAAAGGAATTGTATTTAAGGTTTGATCTTAAATTTAATAGTTATTCTGCAAACCTTAATTATAATTTTTGAATTTTTAAAGTATGAGTATCATTGTACTTGAGATTTAAATAGGTATTTTGAGCCTTAGAAAAGTATTTTCCATCCATTAGTTGTAAATCATGATGTGAAAAAAAAAGGGAGGTAAATAAAGTTCAATAATTTAAATTGCTTTATTGTTGGTGTTTACTGTTTTGTTTTGGTACTTAGTAACCAGGAATATTCATCATTAATGTTTATCTTTGCATCAAATAGTCACCAATTTATGAGTATTCCTAGCTTTTTCTACTCCACTATTTTGGTACTTAATAACCGGAGATATTTATCATCAATGTTTATCTTTGCATCAAACAGTCACCAATTTATGAGTGTGCTAAGCACTCTAAATTTGTTTCGTGTTGAGTAACCAGGGTCATTCATCACCAATATTTACTTTTGCGTAAAAAGATTAAGAACAATTTAGAAAAATTAGAAAAAGAAAGAAACAGAAAAAAAAAATTGCATTCATGGGATTTGCATGGTTATTTATTTCTGACGGGTGAATATATTCCTTTTAAGGCTGGACACCTACTTTGATTAATGATTTTTGTAGTTGTACATGCATTGAAAATTTCTTTATAATTAGGGTTAACAATGAATTGTTAATGAAGGATTTATTCTTAATTAATTTATTTTTGAGAGTTGTGAATGTACATTAGCTTGTTCAACTTGTTGGTTGCCAAGGAGAACGACAATTGTGGAAAAGTTATTTGTTTTAGTTATAGTTTTATTATTTGAGGACAAACAAATCTTCAAGCATGGGGGAGTTTGATATGTGTAATTTAACACACATATTTGTGTCTACTTTTTAGGATATTTTGCGATTTTCCTAATTAGTTAGTTAATAATTTTATTAATTGCATTGATTTCAAGATTTTGTTGCCTAATTGGTGTTTTAATCAATTTTAGCAAGTTCTTAATTCTTCAAGCAAGCTTGGCACATGGTTTTAGGTAAAGAAGTGTCACGCGCATGACACATTCCTCTCAATGGCGTGCGTGAGGATTGTCGTGGGATATTTCTTTTCAAGTTATTTCGTTGTCACGCACATGACAAACGTCACACACAAGACACATTCTTCTCAGTCATGCGCATAATGTTTGTCACGCGTGTGACTTGATTGGCCATCTATCATTGTTGTTTCTCACGAGCATGACAAACGCCGTGTGCATGACACAACTTCAACTCAAGTTTTTATAATTGGTGCATAAGGGACGATTTTGGAGAGAGTATAAATAAAAACTGAAAGCGCTCTTGAGGGAAATTTTTTGGGGAAGGAAATAGAGGGATTAGGAGATTCAAAATGATTCTTTTCTAGCTTTCTCTTTATTCTTTTGTTTCATTTTATTTCTTTATTTTCATTTGTTTAATCTCTTATGAGATTGAATATTGTGTTCGGTTTTATTATGTTCATGGAGAACTAAATCCTCAACTAAAGTGAGGGGTGTAACCTAATTAATTCTCAAATTTTAGTCTTCTTCATTATAATTCTTCATTCGATCTTCTTGTGCTAATTGTCAATTGTATAATTGATCACCGTATAATTTTCATCTTAAAGTTTATATGATGAATTGACAGGTGAAATATACACCTACACATAGGAGATCAAATACAAACCTTCAGGTAAAGAAATGTATCTAAATTTTTATGGTGGGTTAATTGTGGCTTAATAGATCTAATTAATAAATTAACTTTTGACGATTAGTTGTTTGTTGATTAAATACAACTTAGTGACTCAACGAAGCATTGAAACAATTGCACTAAAAAATCAAGTTGGACATTGATAGTTTCTTCTTACTAGGTGAAACTTTGAGCTCTAATGCTTCAAATATCTAATTTCCCTTGAATCAACTTAGTTTTTGTTAATTGAATTTCATTTTTTTATTATTCCCATGAATTAACAATGATTAGTCAAATAACAATAAACATTATCCTTGAGGATCGACCTTGATAAATTATTTGTATTACAATTGACACTACACACTTACAAATGATAAATCTCTATCATGCACAATGTTAGAATTATGTAATTAACTTATTAATTATAATATATCTAATATATTATATTTTTTAAACTTTTTTATATATTACTTTTTTATATAATATATTTTTTTTTAACTAAATATGATTATAAATTAATAATGATATAATTTATATTTTAATTTACACAGACATTTGACAAATATTTTGAGAACTATTTCAAATCCATAGATTATCCAAAATTTTATAAACATAAGATGGGTTTAATATTAAACTTACATTGATAAATAAGTATATTACAGTGCTGCAGAATTAGTAGATTAGACTTTATAGGGGAGGTGGAAATGAACCATAGCGTTGCAGCGAAAGTTTAATGATCCCGGCCCGACCATATAACAAATTCGGTGGACTGATAGGTTTTGCTTTTGTAGGAATCTTCTTTCTTTTGCAGCTTTTGTTTTTAATTTTTTAAAAAATAATATATATTAATTTTAAAATATTATTAATATTTTTTTTGATATTTATGATTTTTTAAGATTTTATAATAATTTTATTAAAAAGTTTCATTTAAAATAATATTATAACATTATAATAATTTTAAAGTTATACGAAAAAAATTTTAAATAATAAATTAAATTATTATAATTATTATGTTAGATTTAATCATAATTTTTAATACCAATATCGTGAATTATAAACGTTGTGTAACCTTTATCAAAAAAACCTCATCTTTATGTTGCCATCCAAAGTCAAGTTACTTGTATATATGAACTTAAAAGCTCTAAGAATACTAGTTTGCTTTAAGAAATCAATCTATAAGATGTATGAAAAAGAAACTAACATCAATCTGAAAAGACAAAATTCAAATAGTTGGAAATAGATGTAATTGACAAGTTAGACTGCACCCCACTACTCTATTGAAAAAAGGATCAGAAGCGTGCGATGATGTGATTATTTTGTACGTATAAACAAGACATATTGTCTATCCTCTCTTAACATCACTCTTAAAACCTAAACCCTAACTCTTAATGTTACTTCAATGAAACAGTTTGAGTAGTCCTAATATTTAGGTAAATGATTATACTCGTAATAAGAGAAAAAAAAATAATTTATGATAAAAATTTAAAGATAATCTTAGAAAAATTATCACTGATTAAAATATTTAAATTTTGACATGATAAATATCGTGACATCTAAATCATCATTATAATAAAATATTATTAGTGACAAATATTATTGTCGCATATGTCACTCTACCATGAAAAAATAAAAAGAATGTTGCATTTATTCTCTCTCATTAAATTTTTCAAACGAATGACAACTAATTAAAACTTATCAGCAATTCTTTTTTTTTTTTGAGATAACTATTTTTTTAAAAAACAATTCTGATTTTGACATTTTCTCCATCTAATTTGTTTTTTAATCTCTAATCAAGTTTCATTGTTTTCAATTTTTCATTTTTAAAAAAGCAAATACATTCCTCCAGCCTTGCAAGGATTTAATTTAAATTAACCATATTGAATAAAATTTAAAATAACAAAAAAGAGTGACAATATTTAATTTATCATTGTAAATAATATATCAATACAGACAATATATAAATGCTACATAATATTGTTTTATATATATGACAAGTTTAAATTGTCAATCTAAAATTTTTTAATAAAGAAAAATTATGCAATACAAATATATTATCGTAATTTTTTCAGAAAATTAGGGATTACTAATGAAAACTTGTCATTAATTATTATTTTTTACTCTAGATAAATTTTTTAAATCAAAAGATAACTTTTTTAGTTATAATTGAGGATAACTATTCTTTTAAAATGTGATATATCTTATTTTTTTTCAAATATTTTTTACTTGTTATTTAAATTTCCTCCTTTTTTTTCCAAAAAAAAAAAAATTCCCTCTTCTTTTTTAAGTTTCAAATTCACGGGTTCCTATGATGGCTGGGATTTATCGCACTTCCATATGCCTGCGACAAATTTTGATTGCTTTTCACTTCTTTTTTTTTTTTTTTTTTTAAACAGGAAAGCACTTGCAGCATGGGACGGTATTGGGCACCCACTATCCTTTAACAACAAATACACGAAGATATAGTGATACACTATTAATTACAAATTATATACTTTATATCAATATCACTATAGGATACCTAATTCTTAGAGCTTTTCACTTCATTGATTGATGGGTACATGTCCATTTACAAAATTCCAAAGTTTCATTTTCATTATATATTTTTTTTGTCTTCGTATTTATTTGGCTTAATAGTCTTATATTCTTTTCTCAAGTTATCTAAGCAATTTAGCATTGATGGACTGAATGACAGTGACCAGTTGGAACTTGAATATCTTCAACAATGTTTAACATGTTAGTTACTCATAAAATTCTTAATTATCTTTTACCACAGCTTTTTTGTTTTGATTATTGAAAGCATCTACATTTGGATCTAATAATATTTAATAAATTAATTGAATCATACTTTAAATCTAATTATTTTAAGTTTGGATTCTAATAGTATTTTAACTTTTTTTTTTTTCAATTGTGATTTCAAACGCAATCATTAATAACATACAAGCAACAAACGTGAACTCTTAGCTAATTATGCATTTAAATTTTGAACTTTTCTTTTTCATGATGTAAAAACTTTTAAAAGCTTATGTAAAATATAATGTTACATGGATCTAGTTTTTAAAAATATCTGTTGAAGAAATTATTTAATAAAAATATTTTTTTCTTTTTTATTATTAAAATTAAGGTACCATGGGTTATTGATTGTTTTATTATTAGCAACTTTCTTGCTTGAAAGATTTATAATAATAATGCTCCATAATTATTTTAATTCTAACAATAAAATTACTATAAAATCTAAATCTAGAATGCATGATAATTAAGCTTATTATTAAAATTTAATTTAATGACAATAACATCTTATCTCGATATGTATCAATGATAAGAAAATATTATTACTAATATAATTTAGTGGTAAATATATAGTTTGAATGACAACAAAAGTTGTCACATTTATTTTCTTTCGTGATAAGAAATCAGACTTGTCACCACAGTGAATTTGATTTGACCATTCATTTGTGATAATATTATGTAATAAATGACAACCTATATAGTATTAATTATAACAATTATTGCAGCTAAATTACTTTTTTGTGATGATAAAATTATTGTCATAAATTAAATTTTTTTATCTAATTTTATTACCACATATAAATGAGACTTTTAGTTACGGAGGTATATGTTATAACCTCAGTTACAATATTTATTATCACTAAAAAAATTTAAATGACAACTTTTGAACTTATTTGATAATATTAATTGTCACGAAATATGAGATTTCTTTAAATATATATATATATATATAATATGAACAAAAAATATAATTAAAATTTATAATGATACATATTGTTTATAATTTTATTAGTTAAGAAATTTTATCTTTTAATTTTATTAATAATTAAGGAATCCTGATACAAAATATACTTTGGTATGAAAATGTTTAAAAATACTTGATTTACATAAAAATATTAATTTATTAATAATTTATCATACAAATATTATTTAAATCAAGATTGAGATTCTAATAAAAGTCCAACTCTAAATCTAATAGAATCTTTAAATGCATTATAGTAACTTATTTAACTAATAAATTTATAATGTAGTAAAATTAATATGTAACTCCCATTATCTAATCTTAGAAGTTCTTAAATTTAATAACATTATATTATAAACATACATGTCATTTTTTTGTTGGATTAGATTTTTTTTAATTTTGAAATTCTATTTTTATTAATTTAATTAATAAATAATATAATTAATATCTAGATGGCAGTAGCTATATATTCTTAAAATTTCTAAACATAATAAAAATCTTAAAGGCATGAAATCAGTTTATTTAATTGAAAATATAATATAATATAATAAAATTAATATGTAATTCATATTAACTAATCTTAAAAATTTTCTTAAGCTAGTAATTATGTGATTCATAAAAAAATGACTACGACAAAAAATCACAGTCATCAGCAATTTTTTTCTATTGAAGAGAAAAAATAAGATTAATGAGTTAAGAATATAAGAAAACTTACATTTAATGGTTTCTTTTACAATATTTATCTTTGCATGCTTAATCATATTTATGATCCTTTTATTATTTAATTGTTCCCTCAATGAAATTTAAATCCTGTAATTTTTTTCAGTCTAATATTATTAGCTTTTTTGTCAAAAAAGTGTAATAGTATATAATTAATGGAAATAAAAAAAAATTAAGACAAAAATTTATTACATGTGAATAAAGAGTTATCACATTAAAAAGATAGGATGTAAAAAATTATTTTCAAAGAGATTCGCATGCTAATGTCTAGAAATGACAATATAACAAAATATGGATCATCCATATCTTATTAATAGATTAAAGGGTTCAGCAAATATAACATAGCTGTTAAATTTTTGAAAACTTTTTCAACTTTGTATATTTTATTAGATAAAATTTTTCTACATTATATTCAAAATTATTAATTAAATTTATATATTTATAAATATATATATATATATATATATATATATATATATATATATATATATATATATATAATCTAAATCGTGATAATCTGCCACTTATTTGTAACATAAAATGAATTGTCATGTAACATAAAATGAATTGTCAATCTTATAATTAGGGATGACAATTTATAACCTATCCGTGGATATCACCCGAATCTCATCTGATTAAATTGGATAATATTCGAGTTAATTGGATAATGGATAGAAATAAACTTATATCCAAAAAATACCATTGGGATCGGATAGGGCATGAGTAGTGTAGTACTTCATCTATACTCATATTTATATCCTATGGAACTATCAAGTTTAAGTTTAATCGTACTCATATATAAAAACACACACACACGCGCGCGCGCACATATATATATATATATATATATATATATATATATATATAAACTATTTTCAATATTTTTTCTAAAATTAGATGCACAATTTTAGAATTATGTAATCAACTCATTAATTATGATGTATCTAATACATTATGTTTAAATTTTTTTTTTGATATATAGCTTCTTTGAATATAATATTTATTATTTTAATTAAATGTGATTATAAATTAGTAATTATATCATTTACATTGTAATTTACACAGACATTTTTAAAATATTTTGACAGCTATTGCAAACCCATAGATTATCCAAAGTTTTAGAAACATAAGATAGTTTTAATATTAAACTTACATTGATAAATAGGTATATTACAGTCTTGTAGATATGGTAAAAATATAATACTAACTTTTTGTACTAATTGATGGATATCAATGCAAAATAAAAAATCAGTATCTAATTAACACGAAATGTTAATTTTATTCTTGATACGGAGACTACAATGAACTGCTATTATATTATTAAATTCCAAACACTCTATATATCATCTATTTCTAGACTTGATCTTGAGCCCAAGACTCAGTTAATAAGGAATCCATGGACAAAAACTCCGAATCCTGCATTGCATCATCCGAAACCATAAAGAATTTGCTAGAATTGAAATCTGCATCAAGGAAATCGGATAGAAAATGTTCATCCATCTCAAAATCTAATGATAAATTAGGTGAACCAATATTATTATTCTTCTCTGAAGTAGTAGCAGGGAACTGCCATTTATCATCGGCGGAGTCTTTTCCTATTGAAGGCAGTTCCACCATTGTTTTAATGATGCCATTATCAATAGCTTTGGGTGGTTCATCGTGAGCAATAGTAGAGGGCATGACGACTCTGCTGCACCTTGACGGTTTGGTCCAAAACAACTTTTTAGCATCAGCATTTGGCATAGATAAAGATGATTTGATGTTGGGACTTTTTAGGTTTTGTAATTTTTTGGAAATGTTGGTGTTCCAATAATTCTTGATTTCATTGTCTGTTCGCCCTGGGAGTCTCCCAGCTATCAGGGACCATCTGCATCCACAAATTAGTACCACTATATATTCATACATGTCCTTCCAAAAAGCACTGTATAATCTTTTCTGGCTTTCCGAATTTGTACATTAAATTGCTGAGTAATTTATGACTTGAATTTTCTAATCTACTAGTTTCGTCCAGTTTTAAAAACACTAAATATAAGTGAATGAATTACTGTTTTTTTTAAAATATATATAATCGGAATAACCTCAAGTCAAGTTGAAAATGCACCTGTTTCCAAGGAGGTTGTGAAGTCTGATAATGAGGTCCTCTTCATCATGAGTTATATTTCCTCTCTTGATATCAGGTCTTAGATAATTCAACCATCTTAGCCTGCAACTCTTGCCACATCTCTTCAGACCTGTACATGAAAATATATGGAGCTGCCATTATTTTCACCTTTCTTTTCACGGACTAGTCTTTCAAACAACAAGAGCAAAAAGAAGAACGATAAATCTTTGTTTTTATGTTACATTTATCACCTGCTCTCTTGGGTAGGTTTCTCCATTTACCTTCACCGTGGATTTGAATGTACTCACTCAGCATCTTGTCTTCAAGAGCTGTCCATGCTCCTCTATTCAATCCTTCCTTTGCACAACAAGGACTTCTTCCCATCTCTTTCACACTTACTCTTTCTCTTGTTCACTCTCTTTTAGTTCAAACTTCAATTTTTGATACTATATATAAGGTAAATTTCACCGGCAGTCACTGAGATTTAACCCGATGTATTTAATTGTTCATGAACAAAAAGTTATAAAATAAAAGTCTTTCGACTCAAATTAAATTGCCTAAAAAATGACATGGCAACTGATGTCATTTTTTTAATTAAAAGCATTGACACGTGGCTTGAAGAGGCTAATCTATTTTTTAGTTTTCTCTGAGAAGACACGCGCACCCTCAAACTCTTGGCAAATTCATTAACCAATTTCTTTGGTGACTCGGAGGATATGAACAGTTCACCATCCTCCACTGCGTTGTAGGAGTCATCAAACAGCCCAGATAAATCCAAAACGGAGGAGAAAGAGATGATGTCGAATGTATTCATCATCATCGTGGAAGTTGAATTTCTTGTATCCTTATCCTTTTTTTTTGAACCATGGTTCTATTGAGATCTCATGGTTGGTGATCCTGGTATGGGGATTAATGTCGAGATAAGAAGCATTTGAGATTGGGAAACATTCATTTGGGGCAATTAAATTCTCCTGTGTAGAGTAATTTATGTTTGGTGTGTTTTCTTGTTTGTCGTTCTCGAACGGTTTTACAGGGTTTCATTTATGTGAAAGATTTTCTTTTTGGTTTTGGGTTCTTCAAATTATGATTTAAACATTAAAATTTTTAAAATGAGATTCATTTTTTTTTTTTTTGTGATCCACCCATTTTGAAAAGTCCATTTTCTCAATTCCTGTCAAAACCAGCACATAAATCCCAACTAACCAAACAAATTCACCAAAAGATGTTATCGTTACTTGATACCCATTATCAAGTTGTTGCCTTTTTTTTTTTTTGATTCTTACTTAACCCCCACATCACTGTCAAGAAACCATAGCAATCGGCGATGGGGGCAGTAAAGTCTGTACTTGGGGATGCGGTGTTGACCTTCAAATGGTTTTTCTGTTCTTCCATGTTTGGATTGTTTACCAATCTGATAGCCACTGCTATTGGGGTTCAGACCAGTTTTTAGGCTTCTAATTTGATCATTACTGTTCTTATTTTGGTGATTGTTTTTGCGTTTGGTGTAACTGCTGGAGTGTTAGGTGGAGCTAGTCCCACTGGTGCAACTGCTTTTTCTTATCATTTCATCAATGGCGCACACACACAGGATTTACTCTGTTAATATCATCTCTGCTCTCTGTGAAGCTACCGGTGAGAAACATTTTTGGTTTTTTTGTTGGACCATGGTGGCAGAAAGTGTGTGAGGAGGGAGGAAGGGTAGATTCTTAACCCGATTGTCGCTAGAGCTTCTAATTTCTAATTGAAGACTTGTTTGAAGCTTGTGGTGTGAAGAAAGAGACGTGAATTCATGCGGAGAGATAAAAAAAAAACGTGCTGTGAGAATGTCAGGTGTCCAAATTGTTATTTGAAAAATTATGTTACCGGACAGATTTTTCAAACTAACATATATCTGAGTAGGGAATTTTAGTTTTATAATTTTTTATTTAGAGATAATTAAATGTGTTGGATCAATATTATAAACAGTTGATGGAATTTACCCCATATATAATTAATGACGTGATGTGACGTGACAAGTAGAATTATTAAAAATTATAAAAATAGCTCATTTTGATTTTCAACTTTCTTAAAATGTGTTGTCTGAATATAAAAAAAATAAAAAAAAATTTCATCTTTTTTTATAAATAAAATATATTTAAAATAAAAAAAATAATTTTTTAACATTCAAATAATAAAATTAATATTGAAATTATAAATGAACCGAATTTAAACTTATATTTGGTCTATATGTATTAGCAATGACTCCAAATTATCACAAAAAAGTTTTGCAGATCTGAAAATATAAATTATGAATTCAATAAGATATTTTTCTGTCCCATATATTAATTATGAGGTGAATGGCCTTTAATATAAGGTGCCGCTCAATATTTTAATGCGCATACTTTTTCTTTAAAAGCAGTTGCATTTAAAGAAAATTTTTATATGTAATACCCTCACATAACCCAACTGACTTATGGATGGACACATGATTTAGGAACGAATAATTTTTTTAGATAAATGAAGACATAAAAATCAAACAGTATTATTGTTTGAAAGGTCTCGTTAATAACAGTTAAAAGACTTTTAATGTACGAAAGATCTAAAAGATACTCATTTTTTTAATATTTGAATATCATGTAATTGTAAAAATAAATACGTTTTTTTTTATAATTAGAGATCACTTTAATGCATATAATTTTAATTCTCTATAATTTAAATAAAAAATTGCAATATAGATAATAGGTAAAATATCGTTCTTTTACAATTTCTGCTATCATTTCACAATTATCATCATTATCTTTAAGCTTTCAAAAAGTAAATTCTAATTTAACCATAGGAGAGATTGTGCGATATGTCTATTTCCTTTTGCAGGGTCATTTTAGTCAATTTGAGATAAAGGGCCATCAACATGTATTTGATTTATAGTGCACTTTGTATTGATTTTAGGGATTAATGAATCTCTATCATTGATTATAACATTATTTTTTAGTATTTTTTCAATTTAAACTTAATCTAACATGCTAAAAGTGTTAGATGATGTACATTAGGACGAACTATATTTAAATATTCCTCAAAGTTTAAATTATTCTTAAACTTTATTTTTTTTATCACAATTGTTTTTTTACAATAATCAAAGGCTTAAAAAATCTATCATAAGCTCTTAAAGTTAAATCTCATGTATAAAATTAAGAGTTTATTAAAAAAATGGGATTATTCCTATTTTATAACTTATGTAATGGATTAAAAAAAAAAAAAAGAAAGAAATTTCATGTCTTTCTCAGTCTCTTCTCATAAATGAAATTTCTATATCTGCTTGTTGTATGATTTGAAGATTTTGAGCACTGTTATTATATCATTCATATGATGTGTTGTACATAGATGTGATTATTATAGAATAATTAATAATTATTGTGTTCATGAGATGCTAACACAGTTTAACTCAATCTAATTTTCACCATATCAAAAATGGCAAAACATAAAAACGAAAATCAAATTACTTGTATTAAACGCTTGATGTTTTATTTGACAATCAAAATATCATCCTTTATATTTTTTTTCTTTGTTTAATATGCTAATGCCCTTTAAATTTTAATTGAAAAAAAGTATCACATGAATTAATTATCAGCATTCTAATGTTCAACATATATCTAATTATCATAATTAATGTATGATTCAATAAATTGTCACTAATACCTATTTTTATAACTAAAATATATCTTAAATTGATTTTTTCAAAAAAAGTATACTTTAATTTTGTTTTATATATTTTCATCTAACTATATGTAAAAATAGTATATGGCATGATTCTTTATCAAATTTTTTCATGTTTCATATATTTTATTTTATTTATATTTTTTAATTATCATAATTTTTAACTTTAGCAAATCTTATCTCTTGTAAATAAGAAAATATATAATGATTTATCTTTTATTCGTTGCAACCTTGTAAATTTTTACATATTCTCAAATATAAAAAGACATGTTGAAAATAATTATGCCCACATGAATAATATACATATAGTAAGCATTTTTGTTATTTTTTTAATATTTTTTGACATCCTTTTATTGAAGAAAGAATATTAACCATTTTCAGTATATAAATTTAAAAGACAATAAATATAAAAACTATTATTCTAAAATATCATAATAAGAACATAGTAGTGTATCATAAACATGGAAAAGATTGTGAATTCAATTTTAATTTTATCCAAATTTAAATAACATTTAATATAATTAATTTGTTAAAATTCAATATATAATAAAATATGATGATAATTCTAATCGATATTATTTTATTTCTAACTGAAATTACTTGAATCTATCTAATTAAACATTAATTTATTAGAATGTGGATAGAATAATATACATATACAAAAAAATGAGTTATTATTTGGGCAAATTTGTTTAAATTAATCTACTATTAAATAAATTACGATAACATCAATCTCATATATCGTAAAACTATATATCTAAAAAATGTATTTAAATTTTGATTTCATATATAAGATAACTCTATAATATAGAAGTTTTAATTTCACATATAATTTTTTATTGCATTGTAAATTATATAATCAAAAATATAATTTTGATTTCACAAATAGTGTATATAATTAATGTAACTATAGTTTTAACTTCATAAAATTTTTAAGTGTGTATATGTTTTTATAAATATTTTCTTATATATGATTATCTATAATTATTATAATCACTGTGTTTATGGTATACAAATTTTACTTATATATATAATTTTATTTGGTTAGATATAATTGTGACTTATAATAGGTTTAAATTGATAATCTATTATACTCTATATAAATTGAACTAATTTAGTTTTAGTTTTTATTATAATAAATAATAATTTTACTATGTCTTATATAAATTATACTCATTCATTTTTAATATCCATAACTAAACATTATAATGAAATAAGATGATTCACTTAGTAACTAAATCATATTAATTAATTTATTAAAATAAATTACAATTTATTAAGATGACAATTTCATCTTTAGAGTTTTGATATAAATTCATTTAAAAATTTTCATAATAAATATATTCAAATTCAAAATATTAAGTTTTATAGATTAAGACATTTAATTATCATCAAATTTTATTTTGCAAGATTATAAGGTTTAAATTTAAAAGATTTAGATTTTTCTATTTATTTCATTCTTTATTAAAGTTTTTATTACATTCAAAATTGATATGATCACAAATTAAATAATATCCTGAATTCCAATATATTCTCATCTTATATTTCCTTTTTAATTAACAAAGTTTGAAACTATTCGTAATTTTTTTAAAACTCAGTTTAATATAGGTAAAAAAACTAAAAAAAAATAATTTTAATTATAAAACTTTTTTTGCACTGTTTAACAATAATTTCATTCTGCAATGATGACAATTTAATAAATATAATTAAGATCAAAATAAAAAATTTAATAAAATAATTCACAATAGTACGACACTATAAAGTGTAATCTTACAATATGTCTTGAGTTTGATTTCATATTAAATAATGACGAACAAAGCAGTAGTGGCAGATAATTGTCATCCTGTGAAGAAGGGGGCCCAGCCTGCTTGCCATCGTCAGCGAATTAGTGTCTTTTTTTTTTTTAACAAAATAAAGCAATTATTGAACACAACTAGTGATTAATTAAAGATAATTATTTGTTGAATAATTATAGATAGTGTGCATGTGAGGGTCTAATTTTTCTGCCAAGCTAACTTTCTTGTATGCTCTTGAACGGTCGTTGAACAATGTAAATCAAAGCAAATGCGACAATCCCATAATCTGTCCTGTGTCCAACTTCATTATAGCAAAATGTAATTTCGCACTTTATTTAGTTTACAAAATGTAAATAATGATGGAAATAATACAATTATTTTTAACTTCATGCAAAACCAAAGTATCGTTTGGGATTCGCACACCTCACAAAATACATTTTATCGTTAGACTATATCCACACATGTAATACGATTATTATTTGATACTTAATTATTGTCAACTCGATATTTATTTTGAACCTGAAATAATTACATCATCTAAGACTTGCTTTAAATTTGAAATATAAATGTATAGTAGTGTTCATATTCTCTTTTTTGGTTTGTCTAAAAATATAAATCACTTTTCTTTTTTAATTGTTAGTTTAATGATTAAATATCTAAAATACTTTTTATTTAATTAACAATGCTTACAATTAATTTTTACTTTTTTACTTTAAAATTACATGTCACTATACAATTTTTTTTTTTTTTGAGTTTCAACATTGAATTCATTTTATTTGAATCTCAAAATCGTTATTTTCATCCTTACTTTTCTTGTAAGTTGAGAAGTATATCATATTTAAATTATTATGCACTATATTATAAAATCTATTAAAGATATTTTAGTAAATAAATAGTTAAAAATAATAATATTAATTAAAAAAACTAAATTAGTCCTTATGCAAATTGAATATGACTTATCAAAATTGGATGACAGAAGTATTGGATAAATAAATACACCTCTTACAAATGCATAAAATATATGTTCACATGATTAAATAAGAAATGAATATTTTATATAAAACACTTAAATTATTTAGTACTTTTAGGTTTAAAATAAGGGGTTCTAATTGAATTAAAGTACTCCAAGATATGACTGCTCTTATTATCATTCAATAATTGAATGCACATATTAATTGTACATATAATTGCAATCGAAGATATAATTAGTGATTGTGCACATCGCTTTTATATAGAGAGGGGAAAAAAAAGAATAATAAACTTATTTTTTATGGCAATGGTGAGATGCTTAGCTTGGTCTTTAAATTAAATTATTAATATTAATGTTTTTATTTAAGATTTAATAATGTGATGGACTATTTGTGAGATGGACATTCAATCAAGCTGTTATACACTACAATCTTATTGAATAATATATCATTTGATAAATAAGAGTTCATTCTAATTATTGAAATTATTCAAAAGATCATTAATTACAATTAATTAAAATTTATTAATTGAAAATTTCACTTTTAATTAAAAAACACGTGTCAAATTTTATTTACTATAAATGTCTTTTTCTTTGTTTCTTAACTATTATAGTAAAACTACATATCGTTAAAGCATCAAATTTTATTATTGGACCTAAATTTTTTACTCTCTCTCTCTTTCTTAATTTACTTTTCTTTTTAATATTTTTAATATATATAAAAATATATAAATACATATTAAATTTTTTAAAATTTATTAAAGATCAGGACTAAATTACAATATGTTAATAATAATTAGTATATAAATATATTATTAAAATAAATATAGCTTTAATTTTAATATAACAATTTTGTATATATATTAAAAGGTAAAATTTATAGATATATGCATATATATTTATACATATTAAAGGTAAAATAAATATTTACTAAAATTAATAATATATTGATTTTTTTATAATTACATATATAAATATTAATCAATTTTATTTGAGAAAAATAAATATCAATCATTATATTAAAACAATTGCTTAATTTATTTTATTTTTAATTCATATGTTCAAGGAAAAAAATAGAAGTAAAAAATTTATTTCATGGAAAAAAATAAATTAAATAATATTTTAACATAGTTACTATAATATATAAATGATAAATATTTTTATTTAAAAAAGAGATAAAAAAGTAAATTCTCTTTTCAATTAAGTTCTTCATTTTTAAATTTTTTTTAAAAAGATTAGTTATTTTATAAGTCCCATAGTATGCTTCTTTTATAGATTTTTTTCCAACCAATTAAATCCTTACCAAGGCTATTTTTTATATATTAAAATTTAAATCTTATCCGTAATGATGAGACTAAACCATAATTATTGCTGTTATAGTTAGTTTTTCAATAATTTAAATGATTAAAAATTTAATCCTATATATATATATATATATATATATATATATATATATATATATATATATATATATATATATAAATAAAAATATTTTGTTTA
>CATIWR010066673.1:0-10854 GCA_949677035.1 Omphalea diandra | reverse complement strand
GGCAATCCTAAACTAAATAGGAAAACTAAAGAAACATTATGATTGGTCAACAAGATTAGACCAAGATACTTTCCTAACTAAAGAATAACTCTTCCTAAATAGAAAAGGAAAAGGATTCAACCTAATGAGGAAATCCTAATGACTTGGGCTTCCTTTTACATGCCTTGGGCTTCTTTTTACATGCCTTGGCCGAATTGGGTTGTGCTTGGGTGCTCTCCACAAGTTGGACTCCATTGTATTAAGTTAAGTCCTCCATTTGAAGAGTTTAAGCTCCCATCAGCTTTTAATTGGGCTAATCCAAGTGTAACTTCTTATTGCATGAATGCTCCAATTGCCTCTTTAAACTTCATTAACCTTCCCCTTATGATTGGGCCTTAAAGTTGAAGTGGATCGTCTGCTAACTTGCCTTGGCTATTTGCATCACCTTTAGGCTTCCTTAACTAGCAATTCACACAAAGAAGATTTAGGCACATAAAGTTTATTATTTTTAAATAGACATCCATTACGCCTATAATACTTCTCAAAGTGGTTTCCTTACAATTCTTGTAGTATTGGTCGAATTCAACATCAGCAACATACAAGTCCTTAATGTACTCAAAACTAAGCAATTTAAAATTTAAAAGAGTAAGAATAACATACCTTCTAATATGATCCTTATTGGACTCGTCTTCCATGGAATCACCCTCCTTATCATCTTGAACAATCCTTTTATGCCTTGGTTGCTTATAATTGGTATGGTGTTTTTAGAATTCAAGGTGATTTGTAAGCTTTAAATCTTCTCATGCATCGCTTGCAATGCATCTTAATTTGGGCCATTTGAGCTTGTGATGTTTTCATGAACAACTTCCACTCTGGTTCTTCTTTAGGATCTGCCATTGTTAGCAAATAATAAAAGAAAACCTCACCAAATACTCCCTCATGTGTTTACACTCAAAAGATAGCACTCACACTCATGTTTAACTCAAAATAGTCTTTTACCCTATTTTAAGCATACCACTCTTGCCTTTTACCTCTTAAGTTTCTTTTCTTTAAGTTCTTTAAAGGTTTAGTTACTTTAGGCCAAGTGAAACTTAAACCGAGCACAAAAAAGTTAAAAATAACTCTTAAAACAGTTAGAAAATAAAGGAATTGAAAAGAGTACAAATGGTTACAAAAATATATATTTTTAAAGACCTAACCACAATATAAGACTTTAGAAGGCATTTAAAGTTGCAAATTGGTGTTTGAACTCAAAAATATGGTAGGAATTAAGCCTAGACTAAATGGAAAAAGAGGCTTTCAAAATCGGTTTCACCTTTGCAATCCTTAACTTCTTTCCTTTTTCTTCTTTTGTTTTTTTTTCTTTTTTTTACTTACTTTTTTTTGGGAAGCTAAAACAAGATTGGAATTGCAAAAAACACAAAGAACAACTCAAAAACACAAAAGAACACAAGAAAGTCGAATTTAATATATATAGTGGTATTTTGGTAATTTTGGCCTTCCTTGAATTTGGAATATGGTTCAGCCCTAGACACCAAGAAACACTAAAAAGATTATTAGTAATAAAAAAGAAACAATTTGAAAGGAAAAAGGATGAGGAAATTACAAGAAACAAGTTAGAATCAAGTTTTCCTTAATTTAAGAAAATTTTGGACAATATTGTGGTTGATGTTTTATCCCGAAGGTGTGTGATTCTTTCTACTTTGAATGCAAAGTTATTGGGATTTGAATACATCAAAAGTCGTATGAACAAGACTATGACTTTAGTCGGTTCTATGTTGCTTATGAAAAGGTTGCTCATGAACAGTATTTCAGGCATAATGGGTTCGTATTCAAGAATAACATATGTGCCTAATTGTTCCTTGCATGAATTATTTGTAAGGGAAGTAAGGGAGGGGGATTGATGGGACATTTTGGAGTATAAAAGACTTTAGATGTTTTGCATGAACATTTTATTAGCCAAATATGGGATTAGATGTTCAAAAGATTTGTGATAAATGTGTTGCATGTAAACAGGCTAAGTCTAAACCTAAACCACATGGATTATACATGCCTTTACCTATTCAATGGACTTTGTTTTGGGTTTGCCTAAGTCTAAAAATGGTAATGATTCCATTTTTGTTGTGGTTGATAGATTTTCTAAAATGGCACACTTCATTCCATATCATAAAACCGATGATGCCATTAATGTTACAAACTTGTTTTTCAAAGAAATTATGAGATTACATTGCATGCTTAAAACTATTATTAGTGATAGGTATATAATATTTTTGAGTTTTAGAAAACTTTATGGGGAAAGTTAGGAACTAAGTTGTTGTTTTCTAGTGATAAACTGAAGTTATGAATCGAACTCTAGCACAATTATTGCAAATGATGATTAAAAAGAACTTGAAAAATATAATAAGAATGTTTGCCACACATTGAATTTGCTTATAATCATAGTGTGTATTCATCTACTCATTATTGTCCCTTTGAAATCATTTATGGATTTGCTCTTTTAAGTCTTTTGGACTTACTTCCTTTCCCTTTAGATATGAGATTAGATGGGGATGGGAAAAAGAAGGCAGAATTTATTAAGTCTTTACATGAGAAGGTTCACATGAACATTAAAAAAAGGAATGAACAAGTTGCCAAACATGCTAATAAAGGGCATATAAAACTTATGTTTGAACCTAGAGATTGGGTCTCGGTACACTTTAGGAAGGAAAGATTTCCTAATCTTGGAAAGAACAAACTTAACCCTAGAGGCGATGGAGCTTTTCAAGTTTTGGAAAAGGTAAATGATAATGCATATAAGCTTGACTTGTTTAGTCATTACAATGTTAGTGTCATTTTTAATGTTGCTGATTTGTCTCCTTTTGACTTTGATGAAGGTATTCATTCAAGGACGAATCCTTGTGAGGAAGGAGGAAATGATGGAAATATCCAAGCCCAGCCCAAAGATCCGCTTCAACTTCAAGGTTCAATCACAAAGGGAAGGCTCAAAAGGTTCAAAGAAGTAATTGGGTTATTCATGCAACAAAGAATAACCATTGGGCTAACTGAAGAAGACTAAAGAAACAATAAGCCCAATTGCTTGAAGATGACAACATCAACTCTTCCAAAATGTTGGCCCTATTGTACCAAGAAGGGAGGATTGAATTGGTGGCAAATTTGAACTTTTGATTTTTGAGGAAGTTAAAAAATATGAAAGATTAGAGAAATAGTAGGAGAGGAATGAACACAAGAGTTTTATAGTGGTTCAGGTATTAACGAACCCTACATTCACTCCCCAATTCACCAATTGGGTGTTTCACTCAATCACTAATGTTTTACAAGCTCACACTCACTTAGTGTTTAGGCTCTCACCAAACCTTACAAGTGTTTTTCCTAAGGCTCACACTCAACCTAGTGTTTTAGGCTCACACTAAACCTTAAAAGTGTTTTCCCAAGGTTAACACTCAAACCTATACAAGAGTTTTCTAAGGCTCACTTTCAAACCTAAATAAGAGTTTTCTATATAAGGGCTCACTCTCAAACCCACCCTAAGGTGTTTAAAGCTCACACCAAACTATGTATAAAGAAATAAAAAGTTAAAATTGAGAATTAACTTTGCAAGAGTTTTGGCACAATCAAATGGTTATCCTTTTGCATTCAAGTCCATTTGGTGGTGTTTTTCTTTTAGTAATGATCTAACTAATATTATTCATAGTGGTTTTATTTCCTTGTTACATAATTTTTTAGATTTGTTTCCTGAAGATGTGCCCAAAGGATTGCCACCCTTGAGAGGAATTGAGCACCAAATTGATTTCATTACGAGCTCTCAAATTCCAAATAGGCCAGCCTATAGAAGCAACCTCGATGAGACAAAGGAGCTTCAAAGGCAAGTAGAAGAGCTCATGGAAAAAGGCTTAGTAAGGGAAAGTATGAGTCCTTGTGTTGTTTCTATTTTATTAGTACCTAAAATGGATGGATCTTGGCATATGTGTGTAGATTATAGGGCCATTAATAAGATAACCATCAAGTATAGGCATCCAATTCCTAGGTTAGATGACATGTTACATGAATTACATGGTGCATGCATGTTTTTTAAAATTGATTTGAAAAGTGGTTATCATCAAATTAGGAAGCATGAAGGGGATGAATAGAAAACAACTTTTAAAACTAAATATGGGTTGTATGAATGGTTAGTTATGTGATGCAAACAGCCAATGCTAAAAGCAAAGGATCCACTTCAACTTCCAGGCCCAATCATAAAAGGAAGGCTAAAGAAGTTTAAGGATGTAATTAGAGCATTCATGCAATAAGGAATTACACTGTGACTAGCCCAAGAAGAGCAAAGGATGTGTGAATCCAACTAAAAGCTTATGGGAGCTTAAAATCTTCAAATAGAGCACTTAACTATATACAAAGGAGCCCAACTTGTGGAGAGCATCCAAGCATGACCCAATTCAGCCAAGGCATGTAAAAAGAAGCCCAAGGCATGTAAAAGGAAGCCCAAGTTGTGTAAGCAAGGAAATAAGGCCCAAAGTCAAAGATTCTTGTAAGATTTCCTTAGTTGGCAATATTTCCTAATCCCATTAGGATTTCCTCATTAGGTTGAATCCTTTTCCTTTTCTATTTAGGAAGAGTTGTTCTTTAGTTAGGAAAGTATCTTGGTTTTAATCTTGTTGACCAATCGTAATGTTTCTTTAGTTTTCTTATTTAGTTTAGGATTGCCTTTTCCTTATTACATTAGGAAATATTGAATTCTGTTAGAGAATTTAAACCAAATCCTAATTGGTTTTGGATTAAGCATTGTAAGGCTATAAATAGCCCTCACATTCTGCCAAGAAGAATGAATTCAATCAATATTATTATTGTTAGCAATTTTGCTTGAGATTAAATTCTCTTCTTGAGTTCTTGAGTGGACTTGATGAGATTGTTGAGTGAAGGCTTAATAATTTCACAAACTTATTAATTCTGATCTTAAATTGGCTTGGTTAATTTAAGGTTTGAGTTAACACAACTTTGAATCTTTATAACTTAGGTTGCTAGAAACAAGTTTTTTAGAAGTCTAGTTGGGATTTGAAGATCAAAACTCCAATACTTAGTTTGATAGATTTTTGGTAACTATTCTTTAGCATACGGGTAAGGATCAATCCAACCTTGTTCGTATCAAATGCCCATATTAAAAATTATCATGTTCAAAAGGGATAATATTTTTTGTCCTAGGTGTAGAATTAATAGCAACTTATGTCTTGTTATAATTGATAGGGGTAGTTGCACTAATGCAGCTTTTAACAACCATTTTCATTTACTAATCATGACATTCATGTCTAAAAATTTATATGTATAAAGGTTAATTCATATACATACACAATCTAACATGTATTTAATGTATATATATGCTAACTACTGTTGAAGGCTTGTGACCACAAACTAGTTCCTATCCAAGTTTATGTACATGACATAAGGAGAGAGAAAGTTAGAATTCAACTGATGACCTATGCTCTATTTGTTTATATGTAAAAATTTAGGTTCCAAAATACCTAAACCTTATGCTCTAAAAAACATAATCATGATTTATTAAATTATGACTCAATGAATATAGATTCTTATGGCACAATCAGTAATCAGAAATCATCAAGATACATTATAAGTATAAGCATTGACTATGCAAATGCAAATGTAATAGATTGATTTTATTCTAACCTTGCAAGGTAAACACTACTCCCGAGAATTCATGTGATTCAAGTGACATTTGTTTTTGCTAGCCAGCATATAACAAGTGATTCATTTGATCAATAACACGTGCCACAGTAAGACATATCAGTCCATTTTCCAAGTGTTTTGCAAGTGTTTGATAAGTTGGTCACAACATTCTTTTTGTTCCATATGCAAGTGTTTATTCACAATGGTATACCAAGTAATCATTAAGATCAAATAAGTCTTACATAACCTGTATTCACATGTAAAATGTCACAATTCAATCAAATATACACATAATGAAACACAACCATATCATAAAATCATAACACATACACATTGGAATCTAATTATAGCTTTTACTCACCTTTGATGGAACCAACCTCTATAGTAGGTTTGAACCTCTCTATTGGGCTTTCTTAATGTGTTGAGATCCTAAAATTTCATACATATCATTACAAAATGTCAAAATGAGTTTACACGCATGGTATGTAAATATTGTCATGTTCTATGCAAGTAGATTAAGTATTTAAGTTTATTATTCTTATTTGGCAGGCTAAACTTGTTGTATTCTCATAGTAATAACTCTAAAATGCCATTGATTTATGATACTATAATATGCACACAACATAAGATAATTTGCCATGTAACTATACAAACATCACATCTATATTCAAGTGTCTCAAATGCAATGGTACAAGTGTCATCATTGTGCTTATCAAATTCACATATCTAAATGATCATTTATCTAATACATATTTTCATGTGAGATTACAAATCATTTATGCAATGAATATATTAATGTGAGAATGCTAATGAATGAGGATAGGGATGTTACACAACTAGTACTTATCTTGTTCAAAAGATGGAATTGCCAAACTTGAAACACCTAAACCTTACCACTTGCAATGGTTAAATGAGAGTGGGGAAATTAATGTAACCAAATAAGTTAGGATTGCATTTACAATGGGCAAAATATAAAGATGATATTTTGTGTGACGTGATACCTATGTAAGCTAGTCACATGCTGTAACATTCCTTGTAACATCCCTATCCCCATTCATTGGCATTCTCACATGAACATATCCATTTCTTAAATGATTTGCAATCCCATATGAACATATAGATTGGATAAATGATCATTTAGATATGTAAATTGGATAAACATGATGATGACACTTGCACCATTGCATTTAGGATATTTGAACATATATGTAATATTTGTATAGTTGCATGGAAAATTATTTTATGTTGTGTACATGTTATAGCATCATGAATAATGGAATTTTAAAGCTTATTTAAAAGTATAATGAGTAAATAGGGATTAAGAGATGGATAGAAGTTATGAAGGAGTGAAGAAAAGGGATTAAAAGAGGAAAAGTGAACTTCTAACCAATGGACATGAGACACCATGATTTTGTCTTATTAGAATAGGTTTACAAATTGAATTTTTCATCATTTAGGAGTATATTAGAAAGGATAAAAATGAGGGGCAGCAGAAGAAAGAGAGAGCTAAGGAAGAAATAAAGAAAGGAAGAAGAAGAAGAAGAAGAAGAAGAAGAAGAAGGAGAAGAAGAAAGAATGAGCTACCTAGGAAGGAACCTTAAAGGGGTGAGTTAATTTATCTTCTTTCCACATGAAATTATTCTCTCATAACATGTTAATTATTACATGGTTAAAAAGAATTATGGAGTATTTAAGGTGGAGCTCATGTATGGAGGTTATAGCTTAAGAAAACCAAAGTTAATTGTTTTAGTTTTGTTGTTAGAGCAGCTTGTTGTACTCATTATTTCATAACACTAGAAGGGGAATTAAGAAAGTGTAAACCATAAAAGTTGTAGATTTATGGCCCATATTAATGCATGTAAAATAGTTTTGTTTAATTTGGTTTGTGTAAATAGCTATAGCTCCTTCATTAGGGCTGATTCACATCCAACTGAAATCTCCTCAGTCTTTTCATTTTCATATATTTTGATGACTTTATGTGCTATTTAGACAAATTGAAAAATATGAAATTTGTAGGGTTATATCCCCTCTAAATACCAGTAAAGCATTTTTGCTTAATTCCTTGTGTGAAAAGAGATATACCACCTTTATTGTGACTAACACTATACCTAATAAAACCTATTTCACCTTTTAGTTATGTTTCTTAATAATTTGTTGCCATAGAATGGGAATTAGGTGATATGACAAACTTGAAAGTTGTATATTTTCTCTAATCTACATGCTTGTAAAATATATTTGCCAAATATATCATGGTTCATGAGACATTGCTTCTTTATTGTGATTGATTTTTAATATGTTGAAAACCTGCTCACCCTAAGATTTACCATTTATTTTAATGACTTATAGACTCAATTTGACAATGTGTAAAACATCAATGTTCCAAAATGTGATATGTATTGGTAAATCATTTTTACAACTAGATTTGTACAATTTTATATATACTAATAATTGTAAGATTTGCTTAGACGAAATAAGGCATAATTCAAAAATTCACCACATTTTATGTCTTATATTCATATGAAATTTGACTATGTTGTATCATTATGTGTCTAGTTTATTTGTAAAAAAATAATCAAGTCATTTGGATAAGTATAGTAATAGTTATTACAGTTAGACTATAACAAGATCAAGCTACCATACAAAAAAAATATGCATAAACACTAGGTCCACTTTCTTGAAACATGACCATAGTTGCATACCAAGCATTCATACTCATTTTGACATATTTAGAACCATATATGCATCAAATGTTATGATCGTAACACTTTGCAGAAGCCCAAGAGAGAGGACCAAACTTACTATAAAGGTTGGTCGCATCGAAAGGTGATTAGAAGTCATAATTGGATTCTAATGTGTATGTGTGATGATTTTATGATATAGTTATGTTCTATTATATGTATATATGTGATTGAATTGTAACATTTTACACGTGAATACAAGTAAAGTGACACGTATATGGTCTTAATGATTACTTGGTATACCATTGTGAATGGTCGCTTACATATAAAACTAAAAGGATGTTGTGACAGACTTGTCCAACACTTGCAAAATCACTTGTAAGAAAGGACAAATATGTCATATTAGTGCATGTTATTGATCAAATGATTTACTTATTATATGCTAGCCAACAAAATCAAATGTTACTTAAATCACATGAATTCCCGAGAGCAGTGTTTGTCTTGTAAGATCACGACAAAATGAATATATTACATTTGCACTTGCATTGTCAATTCTTATACTTGTAATGCATCCTAATGATATTTGATTGTTGGTTGTGCCATAAAAATCTAATTGTTGTTTTTACTCATTGAGTCACGACTCACTAAATCGTAATTACGTTTTTCAGTTACTAAGGCATAAGGTTTGGACCAATTGTGTTGATTCTGAATCCTTTATTTGCTAAGTCTTTCTAAGGTTAGTTTGCTTGTTTGTGTTTGGTTTAGGGTTGAATTCAACATAAAGTAACTTGAGTCCTTAAAGAACTTAAAGAAAAGAATCCAAGAGAGGTAAAAGGCAAGAGTGGTGAGCTTAAAAGAGGGTAAAAGCCTGTTTTGCATTAAACACAAGTGTGAGCGCTATCTTTTGAGTGTAAACACGTGTGGGAGTGTTTGGTAAGGTTTTCTTCAATTATTAATATTAACCATGGCAGATCCTAAAGAAGAACTAGATTCAAAGTTGTTCATGAAAGCTTAACAAGCTCATATGACCCAAATTAAGAAGCAATTCCAAGTAATGCATGAGAAGATTGAAAGCTTGCAATCATCTTGAATTCCAACACCACCCGTACCAATTATAAGCAACCAAGGCATGGGAGGATCGTTCAAGATGATGAGAAGGGCGATTCCATGGAAGCTATTCATAAAAATCTAATAAGTAAGATGACAATCTTATGTTTTGGGTCGACCATGGAAATTTGATAGGCGAGCTAAACATGATAGGTTCTCTAATACTTATGAGTTTGATTTTAGGGGCAAGCATATTATTTTGTATTCTCTAACACCCCAACAAATTTTTGAGGATCAAAAAGTAATAAAAGAGAGAGAGAAAGCGCATTCAACCAAGAAAAAGAAAAAGTAGTACGACAAAAGGAGAATAGTGAGAAAACCAAAGTGGGGCATGAGATTAGAGGGGGAAAAAAGAGAGCAAAGAGGGGATGCACATAAAAAAAAGTGAGGGTCATGCAAAAGGAGAGGGTGTGAAAAAAAAACTATATTTGCAAAAGAGAGGGATATGAGGAAAGCTTTGCTAGCCAAGACAATCATGGTTATACCTTTGTATAAAGATGTGAAACTAACATGTTTTTCTTTTAATGATGATCTAACCAATAGTGTTCCTAGTGGTTTTGTTTCCTTGTTACATAACTTTTCAGATTTGTTTCTTGAGGATGGGCCCAAAGGATTGCCACCCTTAAGAGGGATTGAACACCAAATTGATTTCATTATGGGCTCTCAAATTTCAAATAGGCCAGCCTATAGAAGCAACCCCGAGGAGACAAATGAGCTTTAAATGCAAGTAGAAGAGCTCATGGAAAAAGGCTTAGTAAGGGAAAGTATAAGTCCTTGGGGTGTTTGGGCTAGATAGGCTTTTCTCACTTCTCTCTTTTTTGCATAAAAGCTTTTTTTCACACCCTCTCATTTTGCATGCCCCTTTCCTCTTTTTTGGCCATTTTCTCTCTTTGCTCTTTTTTTACCATTCTAACCTCGCACCCCTCTTTGGTTTTCTCACTACTCTTCTTTTGCCGTGTTAATTTTTCTTTTTCTTGTTTATGCATGCTTTCTCTCTCTCTCTTAAGACTTTTAGATCTTTATAGATTTGAGAAAGAGTTAAAGAAGATAGTACAATGTGTTTGCCCCTAAAATCAAACTCATATACATTAGTAAACCCATCATGTTTCACCTTCCTATCAAATTGCCATGGACGCTCCAAAAGCATGTGACTGGCTTGCATAGGTATAACATCACATAAAACCTCATCTTTATATTTGCCCATTGTAAATGCAATCCTAACTTGCTTGGTTACCTTAATTTCCCCATTCTCATTTAACCATTGTAAGTGGTAAGGTCTAAGATGTTTCAAGGTTGGCAATCCCATTTTTTCCACTAGATAAGTGCTAGCTGCATTAGTGCAACTACCCCCATCAATTATAACAAGACATAAGTGGCCATTAATCCTACACCTAGCATGAAAAATGTTTTCCCTTTG